>JAOSBO010187959.1:0-22128 GCA_027563915.1 Erythroxylum rotundifolium
ACCAAAAAAAAGAAAGGTATATATTTTCAAAACAAAATATTTTATCTAATATATATATATATATATATATATATATATTACATTGTCGTTTGTGTTTATATTGTCTTATAGTTGACATCTATTTCATACTTAAGGTGCATGTGCTCATATTTTTCTTTCTTCTTTCGTCCATTCTATCCATTTCATCTAGCCTTTAATGCATTACAACCTTGAAAAGCCCTCTTGATTTTCGAAATTATAGTTCTTGTGGTGGAGACGTAGAATTATCACAAGCTTATGGTAGAGAATAGACTAAGCAGATTTAGAGTTAAATCATCCCAAAAACAAGTGAGATGAGAGCAAACACATTGCCTTGAGTGAGACCTCTTTTGCTCAATTTTTTGATTCTTATGGTGCTTATTTTCTTGGCACTCTTTTAGTCTGCTTTGATTAATTTCTGAGAAAGTGATTTTTCCCAATTTCCTACTCTTATTTTAAGCATGGTTGGGATTTTCTTTTGCACTGGTGTCTCTTTGACTCTTATAAACTTTGTCCAGGAGTACAAAGGTCTAAGTGTGGGGGAATTTGATTAAGCACAAGTTTATTATATAAATTGGCAACATTTTCATGACCTTTGCTACACTTTTTGACTCTTATTTCTAGATTTTATGCTTAATTTGACTCTTGAGTGTCTACATTTATTTTATATAGTTTGAGAGTACAATTTGTCAAAAATGAGTGTTAATTGTATAATTAATTTTCTGAGGACAATTGATACTTCAAACTACCATTTGTTCATTGTAGGAGAGTCAAGAAGAAGATGTAGAGTCAAGGAATGGAAAGAGCTGAATTCAAGTCAACAAGTCAAACAGGTGCAATTGGAAGTTCTCCGCGATGAAGAATGAAGAGTTCCAAGAAAAAACTTTTTGGAAAGGTTAGCTGCAGCAAAGATTTATTCTATCGCCGTGGCAAAAGGGGCCAACAAGGCAGAAAAACCTTCAGGAAAAGATCATCGTGGCAAACCTTCGAATACCCGAACCATTTTTAGAAAGATACCCATTGTGCAACCCGATCCACGACCCATTTTCTGTAAAAACCTACCATTTTAGGTTAAAAGCAGCCAGCACACTATTGAAAAAAAAACACTCTCTAACTTTCTCCACACTTTCTCACTCTAAAAAGACCTTCAGACACTATCATCACCCTCTCCTCTCAACTTCACCGTTGACTTCCCCACGTACACCTGCTACCATGGATGCTTCTAGTGGGTTCCCGATTTAGATTCCTCTTGGAGTAATGCTTGGTTAGGCACCTATTTCCTCTT
Organism: Erythroxylum rotundifolium; assembly: GCA_027563915.1. NCBI lineage: Eukaryota > Viridiplantae > Streptophyta > Magnoliopsida > Malpighiales > Erythroxylaceae > Erythroxylum > Erythroxylum rotundifolium. Next base: position 1,304 of record JAOSBO010187959.1, read on the forward strand.
GAAAATTATAGCAATGGCTAGAGTTCAATGGGCTTCAAAGGGGAGTAATTCATCCCTTGTTTAGCTACATTATTATGAACTCCTAGCTTTAGGATTTGTAATTTGTAGTTGAATGGTCTTGATTAGAGTTTAATCAAGTATTGGATATTTAATGTGTTGTTAGGATTTGTTGATGTAGAATTTCAAGCTTGAATATATGAAGTCTCATATATGTTTATTTGTGATTTGGTTGATTCTCTTTTATATACCTAGTTGTGTTAGGTATGGAGATGATTCTAGATCCAAAATGACTTATTGCATTAGCTTACCCATTACACACACTAAGAGCATTCAATAAGGTTTTAATAAATGGAGTTCATTAATTGAAACCTTAAATTTAAAGAGTTCTTTAAGGTTTACCATTTGAAACTTAGTGATTCACTCCCGTTCAAATTTGTTTCGAACAATGATGGCTGAAGCTCATTTTTAAAAGGATACTATTATCATTTGATCATTGTTTTTATATTATCACTTTTTCCATTCCAAAAATCCAAAAACACTTTTTCTCACTTTTTCTTACAATTCACTTGTTTTAGTCCAACTTTCAAAAGATTAAAAACCCCCTCTTCCTTGCTAATTTTATTTGCATATCATGGCATATAGGCTAGCTTAGTTCCATTAATTTGGTTTTGATTAAGTGAAATGACCCAAGGTTGCATTCCATACTACAATCCTTGGAAAAAAATATTTTTGATTTGGCCTCCAAAGGTATGAACAAAAAGGCTCGAGTCACTTATTCTAGGTTGTCTGACATCTAAAAATAATTAAAAAACTTGTTTTAATTAGTTACAATATAAGGGAAAACTAGGATTAATAGAGCTTGTTGTTAGTCTATGATTAATAGTTTTAAAGAGAGGTACGAGAACAACACTACAATTGATTATTCACATGGAATGTGAACTTTGAGATTGATCTAAGAACGGATTTAAAGCCCACTAATTAACCCTTTCAATTTTGTATTGTTTAATTTGATTTTTCTTCCATAGTTTTTTTTATTTCATTAAGTAAATTCAATCAACCCACCCCTAAACCTATACACTAATTCGTTTATTACAAAAGCTAATCACACACTCACTATGGATAGGATCCTTTCTCACAAATACTATAAATTTAGTTATGAAGAGCTAGTATTGTTTTCTCTTGTGTTCGATATGCATCATCCCATCCTAAATTAAATTGTTTCCTCCTTATCATACTTAGTATTTTTAATTAAGTCTAATATAGATAGGATTTCTAAATTATATAAGCATATTACTTTATTTCATAGAAGATAGCCAACACTCTTTAGTTTTTTTTATCCTTCCTATCATATGGTCTCTAATCCAACTTAATCTATAAACCTATTTAACTCAAAAGGTGTAGATTTAATCACTTGATAAATTTTTTATTAGTAGGATGAGGGAATATTAATAGTAGATGTTAATTGTAATGGTATTATGTGGTTAATGTTTTCTTGGCCCTCTTTTTATTGCTCTAACCTACCTTTTTCTTGTGGTAGCTTATAACTCATTCAAATTTTGTATTGCTAGAGCTAAAACAATAGTAAAGGTGAAAATCAATTAACAACGGAAAATCCCCAATTTTTAAAACTTTAGGCCCTTGACTATAAAAAAAAATTTATAGGTGCATGATATGTAACCTCATAACATATACCCTAGAAGTATTATAGCATGTCTAAGGTGTATTAAGAAGTGAACATAATGAATTAAGTACATCTAATTATAGTAAGAGATATAATGGCACTTAATGTAAGGGACAAGAGTAAATGAATAACTTGTTCACTTTGGCATGGACATACATACTTAGATGTGAAATATGAATGGAAATTTTGATATGTTTTTTTGGATTTATGAATGTGATGTGACGGGAATTGATAAAATAAGTATTCCATAAGTAAATGCGATGTCTTTGATTAAACTGAATGTATTTTTGTGTTGCTTTTGCATTATAAGAACAAAGTTAGTTGATTTGGGATGAATTTATGATTGAATAAGAGACATAGGCCTAAAATTTTCATAAAGGAATAGATATCTGATTCTGCCTCTATGAGTTTTGAATTCTTCTTTGAAGTTGATTTATAGCCACTATCTATATTTTTGAACAGCTTGTAATTTTTAGGGTATAATTCATAAGAAAATAAACCAAATTGCATGAAATTTATTACATTATAAAATTAAGACATAGGGAGATTAAATAAATTGATAATATTGTAGACAAATATGGAAAGTAGTGGAAGAAGAAGGACCAACATGCAATTTTTCTAAAGTTAATAGATGGACCAATTAGATTAAGGCAGGTGTGACCAATAAGATTAAAGTAAGTGTGTCCAATAGAATTATAACAAAAAGTCTAATAGAATTTGCAACACATGGTCCATCATAATTTTAACATATGATCCAATAGAACTGTAACATATGGTCTAAAGGGACTAACACATGGTCCAATAGGATTATGACATATGGTCCAATAGGATTGAAAAATGTGTCTAAAATTAGAAAATTCATGAAAAGGCATATAGAGAAGGGAGACGGATGACACTTTGATGACTTAACTTCATATTTTTCTCCTCTCCATTTCAATTACTTCATCCCATCATTTGTTCACTTGGTGCTTCAAGGAAAGCCAAAGAGTATGAGAAGGAAAAGCATTAGAAGAACTACTTTCCAATTTTAAGGTTTGGTACTACACTTAGTTTAAATTTCTCTTTGTGTGTATGATTCAATGGTTATAAAGATTCATTTGGATATGTAATAGTTGCTGGGATGATTTTTGGTGTTATTTTGGTGTTACTTTGCATGAACTTGGTTATATATGACTAGAGAGTATCATATAGTGGAATTCTATCTAGAAATTGTTTAAGTCAGTAACATTTTTGGGGTTATAAATCAGCCTATAGGCCTTAAAATTGTGTGATTTTAGTTTAATATCAAACCTAAGACATAGAGCAAAACATCTCTAGAAGGGACTCTGACTTAGTTTTGGATTTATGGCCTTGGAAAATGAGATCGAAAATGGTGACCTGATGTTGCCCTATTTTGGAGCAACTTGTAATATTTAGCCTATATCTTATGAGTTAGGAGTCCAAATGACCTTATTATTAGTGCCATAGAAATGACAAACACAGAGCAAGAAATTTCAAGAAGATCTAGAATCCCAGTTCTGATGTTTTGTATATGAATATTAAGGAACATGAATAAAAAAAGTGTCTATCACAACCATGGCATCGTTTTTGTTTTTTATTTCTACCTCATCTTAACCAAATCTTTATGAATATGTATGAAAATTTTCAAACGTCTAGAAATAAATGAAAAAGGACTACCACATGTGAATTGGGAAACTAATATAAGATTGAGCATAATGCATTCCAAAGAAAATTTACATGCATATAAATGATTTGTATGTATAGTCATTACTTATATGTGTATAATATGATTCTACATGAGTGATTTTAATACCTTTCTAATGATAGTAAGCCATAAATTGCATGTATGAATACAAATATAGATTTCTAACTTGAAATGTATATCATATGACCTATTAATATATGAATTGTGATATTTACAAATGGTTAAAGAAAATGATATAGTGTCTGCTCTATTATGTTGGTTATGGATAGATAAGCATGCCTATAGTGATACAATGCAACTGCTATAGTTTGACACCATCGACTTCTAGAGTTTGATACCTTTATGTTGTTATAGTAGTGTAGTATCCCATCATTCCATGACCAAGGTTAGAACCCTAAGTACTATAAATGAGAGTTTATTGAGAATTTAGTAATACGTTTCATACATCATATGGCATACTCATACACGTGAATAGTGTTGTCACTCGTTAAAATACTTGTACATGCATTCATTGACATTTTGCGGGTATAAATGATTTTAATGTGAATTATGGATTATTTGTCTTAAAAACTTAATTGGTGTGTATTAAAATTGATTTAGCATTTTTGGTGACATTTCGGACATTTCAGAAATCTCTGAAAATTTGCAGTATTTTGGGCTAGGAAAAATGTAGAAATGGGAGATAATTAATGTACGAAATTTGGTAGCATAGATGAAGGAAAATGGCCTAATTGTGGAGTAAAAAATGGACCAAATAATGTATGACATGTGGACCAATAGCTAAGTGACATTTGGTAGCCTTACATGGAGGACACATGTTATACATGGAATGGTGACATATGGCAATGTATTTTGGAGACAACTAAGTCACGTTTTTTGACAAGGAAAATTTCTGTCTTGTTTGTCTTCATAAAAGTCATCTACTCTTTTTTCTTGTTTAGTCATCACTAAAACACCTAGCTTGCTCATTCCTTTATATTGGTTGTGATCATTCATGAATTTTTGACTTGTGAATAGAGAATAATTAACTTAAATTTGAGGTATAACTAAATCATCGACTTGAAATGATAGAGAGATGATAGAATTTTGGCAATGAAGTTTCCTAAAGTGTTGGAGTGTGTTTACTGAACATGCATCAGTATTTTGGCCATATCTTGATCTATGAATATCCAAATCCAATGGATTTTCATTTATATTAAACTAGATACATATGGATATAATTTTCATTGAGGAATTGAATTTGAATTCTGTTCTTAATGGTCTTGAAAGCTGGCTTGAGGTTGAGAACTGTGTGCTGTTGTGGTATGAGAATAGTCTGTAGTATTTTGGTTATCACGTATATAATACTAAGTCGAAATACATGAATTTGATTTCATTATAAACTTAAGACATGGAGGAATTTTTTATTAGAAGAAGTTGTTGCCTAAATACCTAATTTTCTAGGTCAAATGATGACATAATGTTGACCCGAAAATCTATCTTGAGAAAAATTGGAGTTGTAGGATGAAATTTTGGTTTCAATTTCATCTCCCTCTTTTGGCCTATTTTAGATATATTTAGGGCATGAATTTGAAGAAAATTAAAGAATGAAAGTTGTATATATAGTCTTGGATTGACCTATGTGAAAGTGGATAGATAAAATAGTGACTAGAGCTTAAGTTATGCTTGTTTTCCTAATGATTCCTGTGATAGACCCCTGTGTAAGAACCTTATATTATGTCCTTATTTTTAGGGACTTTAGAGCTTGAATTGGTCAAAGTATAGAACATGAAAAATGATTTTTGATTTCTTATTAATGATTTTTTGAAACATTTTGTCCAAAAGATATCTTAATAAGTTTATGTAGTTAACTAAAGTCATAACCTAGAAAAATGGACTGTTTTGATGAGAATGAGTTCAAATCTGGAAATTTTGATTTTTTAAGGAATAAATGAGTTCTTTTAATGCTAACGTGATCCTAATAACATGATAAATGTGTGTAAGGTATGGATGAATGTCGTTGAACAACATATGGTATTTATGAATGAGAATTGAGAGAATGTATGAGGATATTTTACTAGAAAATTTTGGTGAATGTATAGATTTAGCTTACTAAAATTTCAGATATATAGTACCAAAGGTGTGTGTATTATAAGAAGCTTTTTTATCATGGAAATGTTCAAGGATAAGTGTAAAGTATGAGTTAATAATGATATAAAGATGTTCTCATGAATGTAATGTCATTCAAAGCATGTAAGTGATGAATTAGGAATGATTGAATGAGAACTAGGAAATTTGGGAGTGTATAATCCTTGGAAAAATAGTGGTATATGTATGAGTGATCAATTAAAATTGATCAAATGTATTAAAGAAACTTACCCAATAATTTTTCATTGAACATGCATAATACATGATACATGTATAAATGTGCTTATTCATTTGAATGTGCAATGTAGTAATGTGAAAATGTATGTGATTGCATATAGAAGAGCATGTTGAGTGACCACTTCCAAACATTGTTGGAACTTCAAGGAAGTAAGTTAAAGGGAGCATTTGTGAGTAACCTAATATGGTCTCACCTTGATTGTTTGTTTGATTATGAATTGAATTACTATTTGATATAATTATGATATTACTGATTCTGAACAATTGATTGCCCGAGGAGTTTGTATTTGGGACTGTATTAGGAGTGTTCCATGAATGTGAATGTGATTGGCCAAATTTGTTCTCAAATTATATGTTGAATGTCGAACTAAAAGTCTGATGATGAATATGAATTGGAAAGTGAAATCGAATGTGAATGACTGAATATAATGATTGAATATGTGTAATGCATTTCATTCCAAAAATGCATGAAATATTAAGGTAGTTGTGATCGGAGTCGCTAGTGAAAGAGTGCTTAAAGCTCAGATAACTATGGTAAGAGCCTATGGCTCAATATGTGAAATGAGCCTTGTATCCCCAATGGATAAGGGATAGTATGAAAGATGCCAGTTTCCACAATAGATATGGGACAGTGAAAAGACACTCGATCATGACAATGTAATAAATGAATTTGAGTCTCATAAACATTGCATACATATATGATATGAATAAATTGAACAATTACAATGCTTTAAGGGCTTTTATTGTATGAAATATGTGAACGCTTATCGATGAATATGTTCTACATGATAATGAAATGATGACTTGTATGGATTTTGAAATGTGATAAATGTGAACAAAGTGTTTTATGATATTACTTACCTGAGATCATTTGAATTATATGATAACTTGAATTGTTGTGTTGCATGACATAAGTGAACCATCGAGGATGGTTACTCAACTGAGTTTGCAATACTCAATGAAATTACAACGTTGACATCTCAAGTTCGAGAGAGCGACGACTTAGATGAGATCATGTAGAACTTTTGGATAGAAGATATGGTTCAAAGGTCAGTCAGCTGGGGTTGAAGGATTAGTCTTAATTTTTGTTAATTCCCCATATATGTAACATAATTTATAGACAGAGTAATGGAATCTGATAGGTTGATCTTTTATAAGTATGGATGATGGATTTAATGCTACATTATAAATTTAGGTTTATGAAATGAAATGAGGACATTTTGGATTTTAGATATTGTGTGATTTATGATTTTAATTATGATGCTATATGATATATTGAAATTACATAATTTAGCACACCATTTTTGTTAGGCATGTGCACGTACATCCGAAGGGCTTAAGTTTATGCATCGAAGGGGAGTGGGATGCTGCAAGTAGTGCTCTAAAGGCAATCACCTTTAGCACTTTTGTACAAACTTTATTTGATTAATAAAGTGAAAAACAATTTTCATTAATTTGATTCTCATTTATCTATGAATTGATGTCTATCTTAAATCGAATTAATGAAGTCTATGATACAAAACATAACATAAAGGAAATCATAATGAGTTAATGATAATAAGATTCTTATCATGTGCACTTATGTTAGTATCCAAATTATCCCAATTCATAGGAATAATAAGATAAGGCATTGTTAATCCAGATAGACAAGCATATATTATACTCCTAGATTTGATCAAATAATGGATCTCATAAACTATAAGCATGAGATGTTTAGAGTTAACATGTGGACGCTTACTAAGAGTAGTAAGTACATCAAATGACCCATTATAAGATTATCATGTCGATGATCTATCACATGTCAGTGATTAACCTCTTCATAGTAATGTTGAAAATATCTTTAGACTTGAGGTACTTAAGGATATATTAGATATTGATCCTGTGCTTTAACACCATTCCTTGTTACTTAAAGATGAGGTCACTTATAAGGTGGTGATTGGGTACAACTATTGGCATTTGAAGGTAATTGCGTAGCGAATAAAGGATTCACTACTCCTAATAGAAGGAGATGATACCCACGGCCTCTTATTGGGGTCAATACTCGGGAGTCTCTAGCCAAACAAATTATGTGTCATGAAGAGAGTCTTTAATGACACGTAGAGTAATGAGACCCCCAAGATAAAAAATGACATCCCTTGGAGTAGATCTTTCATATTCAATCCAGTGGGAGTTGACATATAGTCCATACTCTAAACCAATTCGGGTATAAGATGGTGAAGTGTTGATTGCAAAACCAATTCCTTAGTTTTACGCTAAAAAATGCAAGTACATGAGGTGTAACTTGTAGTAAAGAACAGATGTCAATTCCTAAGAGATTGTGTTTAGATGCTACTTAATTCAGGCTACTTTGTTTGAGAACCATTTTTAATAAATATAAACTGAAAAATTAAACTAAATCAAAAAACCAATGAACAAATGATAAAGCAAAAGTGTAGAAACTTGAAATTCAAGATTTATCAATTAGAGATCGTTTTCTCCCTATCTTATCTCCCTCCTACCTTGTTAATTGAATTTTGCCTCACCTAAGATGCCCTAATGTATTAACTACCCTCTCCCAAGATGTAATTAATTGTCCCTATCTAAATGAAACGGAAATGATCAAGCATTCTCTCATTGTACAAAATCAGTCCACCAATTCAACCTGTTATGATGTCATCCTATGGGTAATCAACTAATTATCCAAGATATCTCTCTAACTAATCAATTAACTTGATGAATGTAGGTCTATAAAGTATCGATTCTCATTGTACAATCCTACACAATTTACCTAACTCAATTTCTCCATATATTGCAAAGTATAAGTTCAACATTCATTAAAAGCATCATTCATTTAAGTCATCAAAGTAGGAGTTCAATAAGTAGTTTAAAAGCACTCTACAGATAAGCTAGGTACTCATATTGTCGTTAAAATCCATAACAACCATAAAGTCCATAATAAAGATACTATAAGAGAAAAATGAATTAAGAACTGGATGAAGCAAGCTCTTCCTTTTCTTTGCCAAAATCTAGAAAATCTAGAGTTGTTTTACTCTTTGCCTAATTTGGAATGGAAATATTGATTCTCTACCTCTCTCTAAGCTCTAAATTTGTTTTTAGCTCAAGAAGGCAAGTTCTCATGGCATCCTCTTTGGCCCTAGGGATTTATGCCCTTATATAGTCATAAGAACCTAAAAATAAGTGATACTCGTATGTCTCTTCGGGTTAGAGATCCCACAATTATGGGAATTAACATAAATCCCATGATCATGGGTTCTTCTCTTACAACTCCTCCACTTCTCTTTTCCTTTCTTGGTCCTTGGAATAATCACAAAGGTGGCCCCGTCCATTCCTACATTGAAATGATCAATTCTAACCTTAAATCAATATCAAACATAAAAAAAACAACCATGACGATCAAACCAAACAAAAACGTAAAAAAGTCATAGAACACAACAATAATAACCTATTATGCAAGAAACACATGACAAATACTTAGAAAAACACACACTAATGCACAACTATAATGAGGGACGAATTGCATGGTAATTGACTATGGAAAGCTTTGTAAGTTAGATAATTAACTATCAAAGAGTTTTAGTGTTAATCCACTCATATTTTGGTAAATTGACATCATGAAAACCTTTATCATTTGCATGGATTAAGAGTTAATTCAAGTTACTAAACTAATTGGGAATTTAGGGGTTACATGCTTAAAAGATCGGATGAAAAAAAGAGTGTGCATGGCTATCATTTAAACAAGCAATAATCGTGGCTTAATGACATGTGGTACATACACACACAAAAAATTTAGCCAAAAAACAAACTCAATATAGAGGGTAAGGGTCTAAAAGAGTTCTAGAATTTGAGAGGATCCTGAGATTTGTTCATGCAATTTAAAGCAATTGCTGCATGAGATTAATTGCATGTAACTTGTTCTTGATCTAACTCTTACTAGAACATCTACTTAGAATCATCTTGTTTGGTGTTCTAACCACCTTTACAAGCTTCTTTTTCTTCGCCATTGTTTGCTTTCTATAGGACAAGAAAGGTTTTTGGTGTTTGCAACAACCCAAATGAGGAGATGATTCAAGAAAGGGAGAGTATTTGTAATGTAGTATCCCATTTTCCCATACTAAGGGTTAAAACCCTATATAATTGTACATAAGTAATATTGTTGAGAAAATAAGAAATTCATTTCATTCTTATGCATAACAGTAGCATATACGCACACGCAAATTTGATTTTTGTACGCATTATAATGACTGTCTGTACAGTCATTTGACACATTCCTAGGTATAAATTTTAATGTGATTATGATGTGAATCGTGAATGCTATGTCTTCAAAATTGATTTGGTGAGCATAAATATTAATTTAAAATCTTTGGTGAAATTTTAGGGTATTTATAAATATTTATAAGTATTTTTGGACTAGGAAAAATGTCAAGTGGCAAGACGATTGATTTATGGTAATGGAAATAAATGATTTATGGTAGTAGAAATTATTAATAAGGGACATTTAGATTTAACGACAAGTGTCGTAGAAAATCAGGAGACAATTGAACTAGAAATTTGAAGACAAATGGACTAGTTATTTAAAGGACTAAGTGGAGACCACAATTTAGTGACATATGTCAAGTGATAAGTGTCACTTACCTTACCACACACCTCACTTACGTATGGTTTAATTAAAAAACAACTATTCTAGTATGTCATTTTTACTTCTTTGGTTAAATAATCTTGTTCATTTGTTGTTCACTTCTCCTTCTCCATTTACGATATTTTCTCAAAACCATAAACTCACGATTTGAATTGCCAACATCTTTTCCCTTACTACTTCAAGATCTTTGCTATTTCTTCTTCCTGACATTAAAAGAACCTGCTTATTTCACCCTCTATGATGATGATCGTATGACATAAGGTGCTATATATTGTTCTTTATTGCTTGCTTCATAGACATGTTGTTTGATCATAGTTTAAAAGGAGATATTGTTCTGAAAATGATGTTGAAAATATATGTAACGTGAATCGAGAATGGATATCTTCATAGGTTGTTTAAATATAAACATATGCAATGATAGTTTGAAATTAAATGAAAATGAAGTTGATTTTATACTACATCGTGGAAGAATAAATAGGCATATTAATGTCATATTTTTATATTTATGATGAGTAATAGATTGTGGAATGTTATAGTGATGGGTTGACAGTAAAAATGGTGATTGAAGAGTGATGATTGTTGATGAAGAGATGAATATTTATTGATGTTCTATTTTCATATAATGATAAATAATAGATTATGTATTGTTTTATAAATGATTAACATGAAAATAGTGTTGGAATGAGAGTCGATAATTGATGAATAAAGAGACATGTATATGATCTAATTTTTTATAATGGAGCAGTGTAGAAATGAGAATGAATGAATGATTTAAATATGTTCTATTTTGGGTATACAAGAAATGTGAGTTATAAGTTGTCGTATAGAGGTGAATTAGAGTGACTTTAAAGTTAAAGAAAAGGCAAGTGTAGTGTCTTGAAAAGAGAAGAAATAAGTTGATAGCTTAGAGATAAAGTGAAGTTAAGAAGTTGAATACGTGCTGAAACAATTACTTAGGTATGGACATTTGGATATCCTGCTTTTGTATATCAAATGAAAAATCATTTATGATGCGTTTTAAGAATGTTTTTGAGTTGGAAATGAGGTCAGAATGAAGGGTAAGTGAAGTATAAATGATTAATTCAGCATAAGATGGTTTGGTTGTAACATATGAGAGTTAAAAATCTGGAAAACATGGAGGAAGATGGCAGGAATTTTCATATTTGCATAACCAATGATTGTAGGAATGCAAGAAAGTATTGGAAAGTTTCTTTTGGTATAACCCACGATCATGGTAAGTCATCCATGATCATGGGAATGGCCAAAAATGTGAGTTCCTTTTCTTTAAGTATGGTTTGAGACAATAAATGATAAGGTACTTTCTAATGGTGCATTTAGGCTTGAATGAGGCTTGAAATGAGCCTAGTATGATGCTTGATAAGGTGATTAAATGTTTGCTATGTTTAAGGTGATAATTAAGGTTATAAACTAAGCATGGATGGTTAATATCAATAAAGCAAAATCTAGAAATTTAGAGACATTATAGAAATGAAAGTGAACTTATAAAGGCTAACGTGATTCAAAGGAGATGAGTAATGTGTATTAAGTAAGAATAAATAAGAACATAGAAATCATGTGATCATAAAGTGCTAGAATAATATTCCTGAATGATGGACGATGAGTTTAAAAAAATCAGTATACTTGAGCTACAAACCTAAGTGCAGGTTAGACACATACAAATGATGATGTTTGAATGATCAGTAGACTTAATAAACGATAAATACCCGAAATAGTCAAACTGAGCATACATTGTATGTAGCACATATACATATGTGTATGATTAATACTTATGTGATTGATTAAATTAGTACTGTGTATGCAACATGTGTATTGCTTGAACATAGATACACAAGATGGAACATCACCTTCCAGACATTTTCGAATCATGAAGGCAAATGCTAATCTGGAGCGCGGTATAAGTCGACCTAGATGGTCTTACACTAATTGTTTGTTCTGTATAAATTTCTGTATTGAATTACCATTAATGTGAATGTGAGATTCCGGAAATTGATAGTCCAAGGAGTTTGATGAATGAGATTAGCATTGGAAGTGCTCATTGAATGTGAATGAAATAGAAATACATGTACTTAACATGATCATTGGATACTGGACATAGATCTGATGAATTTGAAATATGAAAGTGATTGTACATGATAAATGAAAATGAATGATTGCGTATGACATGATCATTGATGCATTTTATTACATGATATGCATAATTAGATAAAGGTAGTTGTGATCGGAGTTGCCAGTGAAAATAGCTCAAAGCTCATAATGTGGTAAGAGCCTATGGCTCACTATCTAAAATGAGCCCAGTATCCCCAACAGATACAAGATAATTATCAACAAGCCTAGTATCCACAATGGATACGGGATAGTTAAAAGCCACTCAGTCATAACAAAGTAACAACTGAAAGTGAGTCACCTACACATTACATGTATATAAAATGAAGTGTACTAAATTAATGATTGAATTAAGTTATATGAACTGTTATGAAACTAAAATGTGAAATAATGTGCAATATTTGAATCTGTGAATCATTTGTGAATACAAATACGTGAATTTTTTATAAATTGAATATGTGAATTGCCATTGTGTTTTATATGAGTGAGCCCATCGAGGATGGTTCACTCACTGAGTTCGTAAAACTCACCAAAATTACAACATTGTCTTTCAAGCTCAAAGTAGATATCCAATTAGATAAATTGGAGTATAGATACTAAATTTATACATAAGCTAAGGATCGTGATCAGTTTGCACAAGCATTTGTTTTCCGTCATTTTGTATTAAAGAATGTATTTCCAACTACTAAAATGTGTATATGAATAATTATGTTATATGAAGATTTTATTAATATAATTATTTTGTAAATGAAATAGTTTAAATTGAACGTTGCTTTACTTAAGATGTGTTTCCAAATGAAACGGGTCAAAATGATTACTAATTCGTTTAAAATACATGCTTGAGACTGGTGATAATTATAAAATAAATGGGTCGAAAATAATTATTGATTTTCTGAACATGAATGTAATGTGTGAAAAATTAGTAATGAATTTGATTGACTGTCATAACGTGCCACTCTCATAGAGTCTATTCTCGAATACTGTCAGTACATTTGGGGATATGCCTTATGAGTGGGGTGTTACATGTAAGGTACATATGCTGTAATTTTCTGTTCTTATAATTTGTTTATACATACACATGGATTCTAGATTTTTTAGGAATGCCATCGAGTTGAAATTTTGATTTTGACATTTCAACTACCTTGCCATGTATATGAGGCACAGATCCATAGCTCTCCAGCAATGGTATCAGAGAAACTTATGTATGTATAAGATGAACTATTGAACATGTACAACTTGTTTTCTAGGTTGTGACTGACATGCATGTTGATTTCAAAAGATTCATATAAATCATAAAAAAATTTCTTGTTTCTCTAAAATCGTTTACTATCAACCAGGTAAAATGTGAATTCAATGGGTTGTTGTCTAGTCTAATATAATAATTTATGAAAAAGGATTATCATGTTCCCACAATTGAATTTGATACGAAATTCAAAAAATATTCCAATCAATAGAAAAAGAAAGAAATAGAATTGATCGCTATAGTTCTTGAAACAAACGAAAAGGATAGATTAGATGCCATGGAATATGATAGATTGGATCAATTAAGCCCTCTCGGGAACTTGCTTAAGAATAAGAAAGAGGTAAATGCCATGGAATAGGGTTTGATTTGATCCTATTTATGGGGATTATGTAAATATTCCATTCCAAAAAAAAGAAGAGAAAGTTCAAAACAACTGGGATTTTTTTTGCAGATTGGATGTAGATACTAATTCATGATCTGGCATGTACAAAATGAAAACTTCATTCTCGATTCTACAAGATTTTTTATGAAGGCCTTTCATTTGCTTCTCTTCGATGGAAGTTTTATTTTCCTAGAATGTATCCTAATTTTTGGCCTAATTCTTCTTCTGATGATCGACTCAACCTCTGATCAAAAAGATATACCTTGGTTATATTTTATCTCTTCAACAAGTTTAGTAATGAGTATAACGGCCCTATTGTTTCGACGAAGAGAAGAACCTATGATTAGCTTTTCGAGAAATTTCCAACCAAATAATTTTCTAATTTCTAAATAACACTTGCATACAAATCAAGAGAATATCTATTCTTCCTTGAATTTTACATTGAGAGGGAAAGGACTTAATCTAATCCTTTTAAGAAATAAAGTTTTCATCATAATATAGATTCCTTAACTATTAGGGATACTAGAACGAATCGCACTTTTACCACTAAACTATACCCGCTATGATGTGATTATTCCGATTTGCTTTCATAGAAATGTTTCTAAGATGTTATGCTATGTTTTTGTTAAATGAAATTTCACTTAAATGTCATTTGCATATTGGGAATTAATATCCAGTTTATTCATATATTGGTTTCTGGGAATTTCTGGAAAATAAAATCATGTGATGATTTTGAAATTTTCATAATACTTCTAGAAAAACATTTTTTAAATTTTCTTTCACATAAATGTTCATAAGGTGGTATACTATGTTTTGTCACTAGAAAAAGGCATTTCGACCAAAATTAAAGTGTTTAATTTGGACATTAATACAATTGAATTTTAGGGCTCCTAATCGAATCACATTCATAATTTGAATCAGTTAAGACTAACACTAGTCCCAAATTTAGTTTAAAAGTTGAATCAAATCATGAACTTAAGATGCGTAGTTAAGTCACAACCTAAATTAAACCTGCTTTATGTTTTACATGCATTAGATGCATTTTAAGGGTAGTTTTAGACATAAGCCCAATTTAATTAAATCTTTCATAATCTGAATATACATATATATATAGTACCATCTAACTGTTAGTGAGACCTAAGAATAAATGCTTCAACAAAAATAGTATGACTTATGCCTTTCATTGATTTGGCAAGAAATAGAATTCTTTTAGTTTTAGGTTGTTGACTAAACCCAAGCCCTCTACAAGAATATGTTCAAACCATGGAAATTATATTTTCAAATTAATGGGTTAGTCCTAATTGGAAGGGTTGATTTCTTGGGCAAACCCAAGGTCAACATGGATAGAGACGAAGCTGTGTAGTATACATGTGATGTATACATATCAAAAGTTGGTAACCCAATGAGTGTTCTAAATCAGGAATTGATGGCACAAGTCGATAGTTGTATAATTGAATGTAATTGTCATGAACGATACCTACCGATTGACCTAAGGTGACTTGTTGGGCAAACCCAAGGTCATTTTTAGTGATATTAGATATCCACCCATTAGGAAAATTATAATTTTTCTTAGATTCGTAGTGAGGGCTATATATTTGGATAAAATAATGGGACCCATAATACATGTGATTAAAGTCCTTTTTGATATTCATTTATGTATATTTTAATGATTTCTCTTAATCTTCTAGGTTATTGAATCCCTACGATGTCTTTTTCCAGTGTGAACTTAAGCTCTCTACCTGACTCTAACAAACTCACGATTTGAGAGTTGTCCTCAAATCTACGAAACTAGGATATGTCATAGATGAGCCCCTTCCTAATCCCCCTGTTGTGGATGCCTCTGATGATGATCAAAAATCTTACAAAAAGCTACTGGATGATAATGAGTTAGCTAGTTGTATTATGCTAGCCTATATGTCCCCAGAACTGCGAAAGCAGCAAAAGTCTATGGATGCTCACACTATAGTCTACCATCTAAGGGAACTGTTTAATAAGCAAGCTTGGTCTGAATGGTTTAAGACCTCAAGGTTGCTCTTTTGCTTTAAGATGGATGAGGGATAGTCTATAATGCAGTATGCACTAAAGAAGAATAAATAAATTGAGAGGTTAACCATTTTTTCATAATGGATCTTGAATTAAGTATAGGCTTAATTTTGACTTGTTTTACAGATATTTATTCAAAGTTTATACTTAACTATTTGATTAACCAAATATCCATTTTGATACCTAAGCCGATTAATCTACTAAAAACAGCTGAGCAAACTGTCAGTAAGGTCAATAGGCTATAATGCTGGTGGACTCTACTTCTAGTTCTCGCAAGAGTAACCAAAAGAAGAAGAAGTCCAAGAAGCCAAGGGGTGGTGTAGCCAAGAAAAAGACAAAGGACAATAAACCAAAGAGAATATGCTTCCGTTGCAACAAGGAAGGGCATTGAAGAGGAACTATAAAGCCTATTTGGAGTCACTGAAGTAGAAGAAGGCATTAGATGCTCCACCCTCTACTTCAAGTATGTTATTTTTCATTGAGATCAATACTATTTTTAATCTTAACATTTACGTATTAGACACTAGATGTGGCTCACACATATGTGTTGACATGAAAGGCCTCAAAATTACACAATTTGAAGGTCTGTAGGCTGATTTATAACCCAAAAAATGTTATTGACTCAAACAAACTCTAGATAGAATTCCACTACACAATACTCTCTTATCATATACAATCAAGTTCGTCCAAATTATTACCAAAATAACACCAAAACTCATCCCAACAACCATTCCATATCAAAATGAATCTTTATAACCATTCAAACATAAGAACAAAGAGCAATTAAAATAACTATAGTACCAAACCTTAAAATTGGAAAAGTAGCTTTTCCTTCCCTTCCTCTTTGGTTTTACTTGAATCACCAAGTGAAAAATGATGGGATGAAGAAATTGAAATGGAGTAAGAGCTATTGCATTAGTTGTAGGAACCTATGTTTTGTATCTTCCTAGTGGATTAGAGTTAATGTTGGGTTATTGCTATTGTGTACCCATTATAATAAAGAATATTATATTCGTTTCTTAATAAAACAGGATTTTATTTAACTTTTTCAAGTAACGGTTGTTCAAGAATGTTGAATGAAATCTTTTATGGTACTACTACAATGTGTAATGGAATTAATATATTAGATATTTACAATCTAATTTTAAATATCAATGACAATAAAAGACAAAAATGGGATAATTTATAATCATCTTACTTATAGCATTGTCGACTTGGCCATATAAGTGAGAGACACATAGCTATTCTATATAAGAGTGGTAGGTTAGGTTCATTTGATTATGAATCATATGACGTATATGAATCTTGCTTGTTATGCAAGACAACTAATTTACCTTTTAAAGGAAAGGTTGAACATGAAAATATGTTATTAGAGCTAACACATTCTAACGTATGTGGTCTAATGTCCATTCATGCTAAAGGTTGTTTTCTATACTTCATTTCCTTTGTTGATGATTATTCATGATATAAGTATATGTATCTAATAAGAGATAAGTCTGAAGCATTTGAAATGTTTAAAAAATTTTGACATGAAGTAAAGAAACAAATCGGTAAGAGTGTAAAGACATTTCGATCAGATCAAGGTGGTGAATACTTGAATGTGGAGTTTTTAAGTTATCTCAGGGATAACAGGATTGTATCCCAATGGACTCCCCCTTACACATCGTAATATAATGGTATGACTGAAGGAGAAACCGAACTTTGTTGAACATAATAAGGCCAATGATGAGCTTAGAAAATCTATCAAAATCCATTTAGGGTTATGAACTTGAGACTGTTGTTTGTGTGATAAAAAAAATCCCTTCAAAAGTAGTTGATGTTATTCCATATGTGATATGGACTAACCAAAAACCCTATCTTTCTCATATGAAAGTTTAAGGTTGTTTGGCTTACTTGAAGCAAATTCAATTAGATAAAATTAAAGCAAAATTTGATAAATGTCTGCTTGAAGGATATCCTAAGGAAACAATTGGATATCAATTTTGCAATGCTTTAAAGTACAAGGTGTTTTTCTTAAATCATGTTATCATTATAGATAAAGAGTTTCTTCTAAGAAAAGACAATAGGAGCAAAGTTAAACTCGATGAAGTTCATAATGCTCAAATAGATGCAGATCTGCTACCAAAACCTGAGATTGTTATTTAACCTTTTGACACATAAAATGTTCATACGTCAAATAGGATACATAATTTCTAGAGAGATGGATTTCTTGTAAGTGAACATTATGATGTATGGCTCATAAAGGATGATGAGCCTACAACCTATGAAGAGGCTTTCAAGAGATCAAAATCTGAAAAATGGTTTCAAGCCATGAACTCCAAAATGGATTCCATGTTTGGAGTTTGATTGACCCACTCAAAAGGCTAAAATCCATAAGGTGTAAGTGGATTTTCAAGAAGAAAATTGACACGAATGGTAATATGATTACCTATAAAGCGAGACTTGTCGTTAAAGGTTATCGTTAAAGACAAGGCACTGACTATGACGAGACTTTTAGGCCCCTAGCCATGCTTAAATCCATTATAGTAATCTTAGTCATTACCACTTACTATGATTATCAGATATGGCAAATGGATGTGAGGATGACTTTCCTGAATGGAAACTTAATTAAAGATGTGTATATGAAACAAACCAAAATTCGGATGAACCTTGTGTGTACAAGAAGGTTAGTGGGAGTACAATTATATTCCTTATGTTATATATGGATGACATATTACTATTAAAAAGTTGATAGATGTGCATTAGTACATGTTTTCACAGGTAATAGCCATGTGTTTTCTAGCACAATTATTGGTTATTGTTCTAGTTTAGGATTTCATTTTGTATGTTTTCTTTAAGTTTGATTTTCATTGTTGTTCTTGTGTGTTTGAAGTTAATTAAGGGTAATAATTTACTATTTTTATGTAAGAAAGAAGAGGGAGAAACTTGAAGGTTGAATAGAAGATCAAAGAAGAGAAGAGTGATTTTATGCTTAATTCCCACATTTGTAGGAATCATGTAAGTTCTGTTAAGTCAGGATGACTTTACAATGTTTTAATTTTGATGATAAACTAATAATAATAATGTTAAAAGCAAATGAATGTTTTGACAAGTGTGTTAAGTGTGCAGTACAAAAGACAGACGAACTACAAAAGTCAGAAGAAGTGCAAAACACAGAAGAAATACAGAAGACAGACGAAGCGCAAAACACAGAAGAAGAACAAAACACAGAAGAAATACAAAAGACGGACGAAGTACAAAACAAAGAAGAAGCACAAAACACAGACGAAACGCAAAACAAAGAAACAAAAGACAGACGAAGTGCAAAACAAAGAAGAAGTACAAAACACAGACGAAGCGCAAAACAAAGAAGAAATACAAAAGACAGACAAAGCGCAAAACAAAGAAGAAGTACAAAACACAGACGAAGTGCAAAAGACAAAAGGAGTACAAAACACAGAAGAAGAACAAAACACAAAAGAAGTGCAAAGCAGAGAAGAATTACAAGGCACAGTCGATACTTAGAAGAAGTTACGTCAATATATCGGATAGTTACTTAGTTGAAGTTAGTTACAGAACTCAACTAAATAGCAATTTTCAAGAATCAAGAAACAGTTGTCAAGATTCAAGAAGCGGTTATCAAAGATCAAGAAGCAGTTAGAAACTGAGACTATAAATACAAGTCTCAATCGAAGCTTTCGGGCTAATGCTAACGAAGGAATATACGATATCAGTGATCTTTGAGTGCTTACTTACAAAAGAGATTTTGTAGTACTATACTGAGAGAGCTATCATTACTGTAACAAAAGCTCAGACTATCTTTCTAGTAAGAGAGAGAAAAGACTGAGAGCCTGAAGAGGCTATAGCAGAAAGAATATTTTGTGAAAGAGACCTAAAGAGGCTCTGAGGGGAAAGGAAGAATACTTGTAGTTGTTTGAAGTATAGTGGAACACTCATACGAATTCTGAGGACTGGACATAGCCTACGGTTTGGGGTGAACCAGTGCAAAATCGCAGTGTCTATACTCTAACTCTTTACTTCAGTTTATTTCTGTTGTTAAACATAGTTTTATATAGAAGTAATTTGCGATTTGATTTCATAACAGTTTTCGTATAAACTTAGTAATACTCTTTTAACAAGTTCAAGAAGTTCTTATGATTCCCTTTAACTCGTATTCAAGAAAAGGATACACCATTCAACCCCCCTTTCTTGTGTATCTAGTTTATCATATACAAGTTCTTATTAATGTGTGATTCACTTCAATTGGTATCAGAGCTCAGTTTCCAAGAACTACCTTTACAAAGTGAGGATAAAGATACATGGTAGTATCACATGTTTTTATTGCTGAAGGTGCCTCCATCACAAGACCTCCTGCATTTAATGGTGAAGACTATCATTATTAGAAGGACAGGATGCAGCTATTCATTGAATCCACATATATTATCTTTGGGATATCATCAAGAATGGACCATACGAACCAGTTGATGATGAAGCAAATGTCATTTCTCGTAATAGATGGTCAGCCGATCACAAAGCTCAATTTCAGTTAAATTCAAAGGCCAAGTTCTTTTTGAGCTATGCATTGAGCAGCAGTGAATATGATAAAGTTCATGGATGCGAGACTGCGAAGGAGATGTGGGACACCCTATCCATCGCACATGAAGGCAC
>JAOSBO010187975.1:0-22107 GCA_027563915.1 Erythroxylum rotundifolium
CTTCTTTCTCCTTGCTTCGGTTTTCACCTTCTCTCCTTCTAGTTTCTTCTATAACTTTCTCTCTTTTTCTTTCTTAAGATTGATGAGTCTCTTCTCTTATTGACTTATCAGTTTAAGACAAAATTTTTAACTTTCCTATCTTACCGTTAATCAATCTAATTCCTCCTAACTCTTTATCTTAATTCTAACTCTTCCTTTTGATCTATACTACCACATGAAAATAATAAAAGGCCAAATTAACTCAATAAATTTTCTAATTCATGAATTCTACTTATATTCATGCTTACTAATTTAGTAAAAATAAATTTTAAGAAAATTTGGGCTCCAACATCTACCGCCATGTGTCACTTATTTCTTAGGTCTAATCATCCTAATTTTTCACATGTCAACTTGTTTTACCACTTGACATTTTTCCTAGACTATATGTACATATTAAGTCACTAATCTCTCAATTGTAATAATTAATTCTAAATTGCTAATTGTAATCCATCAATTCTTGTTATTGATAAACTAAAGTACAAGACATTGGAAATGCACATTCATGTCACATTCATTTTAGTTTTATACCCCGGAATATGTCAATTGAGTGCAATTTGCCTAAATCACAATTCATGTGTATACGATATTATCATGCATATGACTGAAAACATAAAATCATATCATAAATGTACCAAATTCATTCTATATGATGTAACTCATGAGATTGAGTAATCTTATACCTCAACAATTTAAGAGAGTGAATATTACAACTCTCCCTCCCTTTAAGACATTTTGTCCTCAAAATTCTTAACTAACTGATTCAACAAGTAAGGGTAATGTTGTCTCATTTTTTTCCTCAGTCTCCCATTTATCTTCTTTTCTAAAATAATTTCTCCAATTACTTGATTCCTCAATGGCTTAGCTAGATATCTAACCATTCTTACTGATTTCTCTATATAATTTAAATTGTTTACAATCTCAACTTCATGAGTTGGAAACACATACATCGCATCTGACATATACCTCCTAACCATACGGAGGATCTAAGTCCTTTTAGCAATAACAATGGTGTCATCTCAAATTCAAGGACCCAATAAAGTAGTTTAGATACATTATAAGTACATATATTTTCTATATTATTTTTAGCTTCTTGCTCTTGAGTATCGTAACTATTCGACTCCAATATTCACTTCTGATTTGTTTAATAGTCATTCATTCCTAGAAATGGAACATTTGATCTTCATGGTATAATTCAGTGAAAGTTCTCATAAAAATAAGATTTCTTTCCTCAATTATCTATACTGTTCCTGAAATCCTTGTCAGTCAACTATGTTCATCGTTCCTTTTCAACCTTTCATAATATCTCAATAATATCAATTACTATCATATCTCACATAATTAGAATGTTCTATATACTAAAGCTCGGTGAAGTGATAGGTATGCATTTTTACTCTTATGCCTTGGTATGTACCATCAAGATCATTGCATCTTATTTAGAAATTTTTTTCTGAAAAGTCACAAATTAAGATCTTGAGCTGATGGTACCTTAATCTAAATTGATTGTGGATAACATTTAAGTATTCTATGACTATGCAAAAGTTACTTATCCTTACTAGTTACCATTTCAATACATCCACAAAAATCCATGCTTCAATTGCGGTACTTTGAGTCATCTCAGAATTTTAACTATGGGTACTAAGCCTTAGAGCACTCAATATGTCGTAAATCACTCCTTGTACCATATCCAAGCATGTAATACATATGTATTCCGTAACATCATTCGTCTAGGAAACCACGTTATTGGATGTGCATTCATAATAACTAATCAACTTAACCTTGAGGACTTCTACATATATTGCTATCATTTATTTTATCTTACTTAAGTATGTTCTCAATCAATTCAAAATATAAAATTCGTAACTATCATGAACTTATAATATCAAATCCAATGATATAAACTTATACTAAATCATAAACTTTTAACATGATAATTAAACAACCATTCCAGTTACAAGTTCAACCTCTTAAGGTCATAATAAATTTTGCTTTCTTCAAACTTTGCTTGTACACTTTAAATCTTGTCATTTATATCTATATCTCTGTTTCTCTTTCTTTCAATCAATCCACAAAAAAGTATTCACATCTATATCAATTCAAAGGTATACAATCACAACATAATACTAATATCATATTCGTTGATATAACCATTAATATAAATACATTGAATCTATGTCTAACATATCGAACCATGTAGTATCTCTTATTTCAAGATATCAACAAACTTTCATTTTCTCACACTCTAACAGATCATCATTCTTCTCATTGTTTCTAATAGTTCAAACTTTTAACAAATGTTCATGCATATGACTTATTTAAATGCAACTAAGACTAGAATCAGTTGGCACTTCAAGCTATGACATGTTTAAAATGCATGTATCCTGATATATATTATGATGAATGTCCATGTAAGATGCTAAGCCTAGGCTCTTATAACAAAATGTAACCTACCACTCTCATATAGCATATGTCGGAATGCATTGATGATTATTCAAGAACATACTTTACGTGGATGGCACATTAAGATGATCGCATTACCACATTTTAAGGCAACACATATCAAAAGCATTTCAAACATTTATTTTAAATCATTTCATTCACAATCATATTAAATCACAATTGTCATTACCCTTCAGAGTTCATATATACATTTGACAATAAGTGAGAAATGATATTCTTGATGCATAATGAGTAGAGACATCTGTAGGTACAACTAATCCTGACTACTAACTCATGTCCAATTGCAGTAGCTATACTCTAATTAGTCTAACTAGATTTCCTCTGAACCTGAAAATCAACATTGCAATCTTGATGAGTTTGCAAACTCAGAGAGTGAACCATCATTGATGTATTTACTCAAGTCAGATACATAGATACAAGTTATATCCCAATTCAACAAGTATTACATATCATACGGTATTGAATATCACATCACTTTTCATTATATCTTATCAAGTACATCAAGTTTTTCATACTTAATAAGTATATCAGGTAAACTAACATCATATCACAACACAACCTCATTTACTTTTCAACTGTATTTCAAACAATTCAATAATTCATTTTAATGCAATCATATGATACATATAAGGATGTATATACAAATTCATATGTAACTCCGTTTTATTTAGATTTGTTATGATTGAGCACTTATTTACTGTCCCGTATCTGTTGTGGATACCAGGCTCATTTTATTTACTGTCCCGTATTTGTTATGGATACCAGGCTTATTAATAACTGAGCCTGTGACCCTTTGTTTATAATATTGAGCTTAAAGCTCTTTTTCAAGTTGGTCACTCTGATTTCAATGTGATGCATCATTCCATATGCCATGCTTCATTACCTTTCATTTTTGTGTGCTTCTATCACATATATCAAATTTATCGGATCTAAGTCCGACAATTTATATTCAATTGCTCACGCATTTCATATTCATTCCGACATTTCACATTCAATTGTGCTCACATTTCATATTTAGCTTACAAATCATACAGAAACACATATAATTGAGCATACACATCTAGGTCAACTCACAGTATGCTCCAGATAAGCTATTGCTTTGATGATCAGACAATGTCTGGATGTTGACGATCAACTTGTGTATCTATCTTCATGCAATACACATATATTTCAGTCAAACTTTATAACTTGTATACTACCATTTTGGAATTAGGTTTATACCTTAAGTAAGCTTGATTTATTCATCATTCATATACGTTCATATAATTATCCAATTCTTTCTCGCAATTACTTCATGTTCTCCAATGTTTATTCATTTATATATAATACACATTACTCATATCCTTTGAATCATATTTGCATTCATAAGAACATCTTAATTCCTTTAATAACTCATAATTTCAAGATTTCAATACATTAATATCAAGAAAATACATTCCTTAAGTTATGACATCAATTGACAATCTAAACTTATCAAACCCTTAACCAATGAATCAAGCAACAATTTAGTTTCATTTCAAGCCTCAATTAAGTCCAAATACACCAATGTAAAGTGACTTATCCTTATGCGGTTCAACAATTACACAAAATAGAAGTTTTTCATTTCAAAGCATTATCCATAATCATGGAGGACCTTCACATGATCGTGGGAAGAGTGCCACGAACGTGCACTATCCAATTTCCATCAATTGTCTATGAAATTTCACTTACTTTAAAGAACAACTAACACTTACATTATTTTTCAAGATTGCATGTCCTTAAAAGCTACCTCAATTCATATCAATATAATTTCCATTTTGGCTACATTTAGGCTCTCTAAATTCTATTCATTTATATCCTAAATAATCACTAGTTACACAGACCTTTACATCCCCAATTTTCCAAATTTTAAACACCTTCATACTAGATTCAAAACACCTGAATAATAGTCTATTAATTATACCTTAATTCATCATCAATCTCATTTCAAATTCTAGCTTAAAATCATTCATTTAATAGCTCATAACCTATTTTTTTCATGTATGCAAAAATAGAACAAAATTACCATTCATGCATTATTTTCCAACACTCATTTACACCAATATCACATCAAACCATCCCTAATTAAGTCATCATTAAGTTTTATTAACATATATCATAAAAGATCAGTATTTTAATTACTTGATTAGCTCAAGTGCCTCCTCAATTATCAAGCTAACCTAGCCTTCCATGCATGTAAGACCATCCCAAGTACATGGTGATAATGTTTAAAAATTAAGCAGAAGTTGAAAGTTGTGAGGAAGAAATGAGTTCTTGGTGGTGAGAGGGACAAGTCACTACAGAAACAATGAAAGGGATGTTTTTGCATTAATTTACATTATTAAGTGCAAGGTGTCTATGTAATATAATGACACTTGTTGTGTTTGCATGCAAGCCACTTGTCCTTACCTTATCCTACCAAATTTCACCAAGATCCTAGGCCATTTTTCACTCAATATCTAAGCCTTTTTTCATTCAACCTTTAAGCCATTTGTCACTCAATTTTACTACCATGTGTCACTTATTTCATAGGTCTAGTCATCCTAATTTTTCACATGTCAACTTGTCTTATCACTTGATATTTTTCTCAAACTGGATGTACATATTAGTTTATCAATCTCTCAGTTGTGGCAATTAACTCCAAATTGCTAATTGTAATCCATCAATTCTTATTATTGGTAAACAAAAATACAAGACATTGGAAATGCACATTCATGACACATTTATTTTAGTTTCGTACCCTAGAGTATGTCAATTAAGTGCAATTTGTCTAAATCACAATTCATTTGTGGATGCTATTATCATGCATATAACTGAAATCATAAAATCATATTGTAAATATACCAAATTCATTCTATATGAAGCAACTCATAAGACTTAGTAATCTAATACTTTAATCCCTCAACAATTCAAGAGACATGATGTTAGATGAATTATGCCTATTTGGGAGATAAGCAAACTCTCCCAGTTATCACTTCAACAGAGTTGACTTCAAATCAAGAGGAGAAGTTGGTTTAAATGCTAAGAGAGCATAAGAAGACCATCGGGTCGACTATTGCAGATATCCAACAGATAAGTCCTTCCATTTGCATACACTGTATTTTGTTGGAGGAGGATACAAAATCCACAAGACAAGCTTGGCATAGGTTGAACCCTCCAATGATGGAAGTTATGAAGAAGGAGGCGTTGAAGCTTCTCGATGCTGGGTTATCTACCTGATTTCCAATAGTAAGTGGGTAAGTCCTATTCAGGTGGTTCCAAAGAAGTTTGGAATCACCACTGTGACGAACCAGGAAGGTGAGTCGGTACCCACCCAAGTGCAAACTAGGTGGTAAGTATGCACTGATTATAGAAAGTTAAATTCTACCATTCATAAAGACCACTTTTCCCTTTCTTTTATTGATCAGATGCTTGACAGATTGTCTAGTTATGGCTATTATTACTTTTTAGATGGCCTTTTAAATTATCTTCAGATCTCGATCACACCAAAAGATTAGGAGAAGACCACATTGACATGCTCATTTGGTACATTTGCCTACCAAAGGATGCCATTCAGATTATGTAAAACACCCGCCACGCTCCAAAGGTGTATGTTAAGCATTTTTTTCAAATATGATGAGAAGATTATCGAGGTATTCATGGATGATTTTAGTGTGCATGGATCTTCTTTTGAAGAATGTCATCAGAATCTCGCCATTACCTTGGAATGATGTATAGAAACTAACCTTGTGTTGAACAAGGAAAAATGTCGTTTTATGGTGGATCAAGGTATAGTTTTAGGCCTTGTGATATTTGCTAAAGGTATTGAAGTAGACAAGTATAAAGTTGATCTTATTTCTTCTTTACCTTACCCCTCTACTGTGAGTGAAGTACGCTATTTACTAGTGCATGTAGGTTTTTATTGAACGATCATTAAGGACTTTTCAAAGATAGTCACACCGCTATACAAGCTTCTTCAATAAGATGTCTCCTTTGAGTTCAACGAGAAGTGCTAGGAACCATTCAAAAAACTTAAGGAGCTTTTAACGTTCGCGTCTGTAATTCAACTGCTAGATTGGAACCTCTCGTTTAAGATCATGTGCAATACGAGCGATTATGCAATAGGGGCAGCTCTAGGACAAAGAGTGGGAAAAGCTTTGCATGCCATGTACTATGCTACAAAGACTTTAAACCCATCTTAACTGAATTATTCCACTACTAACAAAGAACTTTTATCTGTGGTTTTTACTTTGGAAAAATTTCGATCATACTTTTTTAGTGCCAAAGTGACTGTTTATTCTGAACATGCAACTTTATGTTACTTCCTTATAAAGAAAGAAGCAAAAATGAGGCTAATCAGATGGATTCTCCTTCTTTAGGAATTTGAGTTAGAGATCAGAGATAAGAAAGGGAAAAAAACATAGTGGCAGACCATCTCAGTCGTTTGGTAAAGGAAGAAGATGATATCCTTTTATGATAAACCTTTCTAGATGAGCAATTATTTTCTGTCGATATGACATTACCATGTTATGTAAACATTGTCCATTTTTTAGTTACTAACGAATTACTTTTTGGTTTGTTAAAGGCTCAAGGGAATAAGTTACAGAGTGGAGTGAAGTATTATGTATGGGATGACTTGTATCTTTGGAGGCACTCCACAGATCAAGTTATCAGAAGGTGTGTATCGAAAAGTGAATCATCATCAATTTTAACCTTTTTCCATTTGTACGCTTTCAGAGGACATTTTAGAGTAAAAAAGATAACTCACAAAGTTTTGAAGAGCGGTTCTATTGGCCAACATTGTTCAAAGATGCATTTTCCTTTTACAATTCTAGTGATAGATGCCAACGGTCAGGTAACTTGTCTTGTAAGGATCAATTGCTACAAACTCCTTAGCTTTTCTGTGAAAATTTTGACATTTAGGACATTTATATTATAGGATCTTTCCTTCTGTCTTTTGGCTTTACTTATACATTGCTTGCGGTTGATTGTGTTTCTAAACGGGTGGAAGCCAAAGCCATTAGTACTGGGTTAGTCATAGTTGCATGCATCACATGCATGTGGATGCAGCGGAAGTGTAAGAATCAAGATTCTAACACCATGACAACCCTAAAACACCAAGATCATACATGGATACAATGATATGTAAAGAATAATGAAATAACAAAACTTTTTACCTTTTGTATCTCCTCCTTTCTTGTTTCTTCTCCTTGTTTGGGTTATTACAAACACCAAACCCTTCCTTGATCTCTAAGAACATGCAAAGATGGAAGAAGAAATAATGTATAAGGGTTATTTGAGCACCAAACTAGATGAGTTCTAGTAGATGCTTAAGATGATGGAAGATAGGTCAAGAATCTTGTTGCATGCACTTTGATTCATGCAACAATTGCATAAATAGTAAGAACAAGACTCAAGACATTTTACTCTCACTTTAGAACTCTTCTAGATCCCTTTCTCTATCACTTGAGTGTGCAAGAAATGAAGGAAGCTCGTGTACATAAGTGAGTAACTCATTTATATACCATTTCCTGCCTTCTGCCACGATCGTGGACAATGAGCCACGATCGTGGAACTTTTAAAAATTGGGCTTGCCTTTAGCCAAAATCGTGGCACTATGATGCACGTTTATGCCTTACTTAAATTAGGCCATACACATTTATTTTTTCATCCGATCTTTTATGCGTGTGACCCTTAGGTTTCTGATTATTTTAGGCAATTGAATTAACTCTTAATTCAATCAAATCATGAACTATTTCATGATGCCATTTTGTCAGAATATAAATGGATTAACAAATGAACTCTTCAATAGTTAATTATCCAACTTATGATCCTTTCTATAGACAATTACCATGCAATTCGTCCTTTCACCATACTATACCCCACTTTGTTCGGAGTGTGGGTTATGTGTCAACTCCCACTAAACTGACTACGTCACATCTAGTCCAAGTGATGTTAGTTCTTGTCCTCGGATCTCATTACTCGGAGTGCGATTGCCAGAGCTGGTTACTGCTTGGGGGAGATATCCAAGTTCCATCCTAGATAGTGCGATGGTCACTGAATGTGAAATGGTCTTCCTTTATTGGTGAAAGGGTCTTCAACTTGGTCATTTGGTATACAGTAGTTAAATAGGATGGGACGGATGTTGGGGTGGTTTTCATTGGTTGTTGGCTGCTCCCCACATTTTGCTAGTTGCCGGCCACCTTATGGAAGCTACTGCTCAGGCTAGCCTCATTATGGGTTGAGATCTATGCTAGTTGGATGTGGTAGACTGCGTATATAGATAACAGGGCTCTGCTATTGCTGCTTGTTGCGGGTTGGAGTATTTGTTGACGATGACATGGATGGGTTGTCTATATTTCATCTAATTCTTGTTGTTGCTGCTTTTTGATTGCACACATGGCAGGGATAATTTGGTGGTGCTGCTGGATGGAGTAGGAAGATCACCCTAGTTACGGGACTGTTTTGGCGATGGAGTGATAGCCTCGGTCATGTACAGTAATCTCACATAATGCTGGTGGGCTCATGAACTTAACATACATGATTGGTTGTTATTGCTGCCTATTGCGGGTTGGAGTTTTTGTTAATGATGATATGGAATTGTCTCTATTTTATCTACTTCTTGTTGTTGTTGCTGGATAGAGTCGAAAGTTCTCCTTAGTTGCGAGACTGCTTTGGTGATGGAATGTTAGCTTGGTATGGGCTGTACTTTCATCGAGTGTTGGTTGGCTTATGCACTTTAGGCATGACAGCATTGGCAATTCTTGGTTATAACCGTCCTAAACTTGACTGAAGCTACTGCTGGTTCTGCTTGCATGATACATAGGCATGGATCTTGGGTGTCAGATTATGTAGATTGGACTTGAAGATTTAGATAGCCCAATAACCAGCATTAGTCTTCCTTTAGTTATGTGATGTAGACTTGATTTTGGATTATGTAATTGATTATGCAATTGATTTTGTATTGATAGAGTAGACTAAGTACCCGCATTGGTGTATGGGTTACTTATTTTGTCTGGGTATGCCCCATGAACTTTTTACAGTTCTTTTGATTTAATACATTTACATTGTAAAAAAAAAGAAGAAATCAAAACGCATGCAGCAAAATGTGCAGCATTGAAGCCAAGCAAAAGCAGAAAACGACCACGCAACATCCAAGGCAGAGAGCACCAAAATGACAACAGAGGAATCAAACACAAATGACATCTACAAAATGCAGATGTTTTGAATGTGTTTTAAATGAAAACGCACAAAAGACATCAGGCGTGAATAAAACATAAACAAGAGCCTGGATAACCAAGTTAATTTGTCAAATCAAAGAATAGTAGAGGGTAGCTTGTGACAGGGAAGGGAGGCATTGCTAGGGTGGTTTTCGGCTGGGTTATTCAACATGGGCTCAACCATTTTCTTAGGAGAGACCCACAAAGGTAAGACATCCCATTGTCGGTTCGGAGGTGAAATCAATGCCGACGACCCAGGTTAAGTGTATTATATATTTTTGTTGTTTCTTCCTCTCCTATTGAATTGATTATGTTATAATAGGCATATGGATTTGGATTATGTATAGATAATTAGCTTTTTGTTATTGTTTGATTATTTATGTATGAACCCATTGGGTATTATGAAAATATGATTTGAATGCATTCATTGAATTGTTTATTTGTAAACCCATTGCTAGAATTTCGATATAATCCATTATTGTTATGTTGAAATTTATGTGTAGCGACTAATGATTCATAATCATTAGGGATAACATAACCTAGGTTAAATGACTAGTTGTTGTCTTGATTAATTAGTTTTCCTAATTCATAATGCTATTGCCTAGTTAAATCTAGAGATTATATCCTAGGTTATTCGGTAGTTAGGTTTAATTAACGATCTTATCTTGATTAAACACTACCTAAGGGAAAACTCGGGTTAATTATTAACCCACAATTAGTAGTTTCTAGGAGAGATTAGAGAACAACAAATCAAGGAAATGCGCTTAATTAGGGTGTAGGTTGAGATTGAACCAAAGAACCATGTCCCTACCAAATTCCCCACTTTTATCATTTTTCACTTGTTTTCTTTAGTTTGTTTTTATTAGTCTACCTTCATTTTAGTTTCTTGTTTAAAAAATAAAAAAACCCCCCGTTAAACCTAAACACCAGTTACTTTTATTTTAGAAACTTTACACACAATCTCTGTGAGATCGACCTAGACTCACCATTGCTATAGTAGTAGTCTAGTTATTTTATTTTAACTAGTGTTATGATACGCTGTGAATTATTCAAAATTGTCACAAAGTTTGAAGTATTTTAAAGTATATTTATATTAAATGAGACTCATGCTACTCTTAATTTGTTTTAAATAATTTTTAATTCTTTATAAATTTTGAAATTGACGATATAATTTACAAAACAATGATCCATCTTGTTAAATACCTAAATAAAATTTTACTTATTTCTAAAATCTTTCAATCTACTAATGATGTTTGTTGAAATTAAGAATAGGCTTAATTAGGAAGATAACTCATAGCTCATGCATGGACATAGGAGCTTATTTATTATTAATATATTTGTTTCTAAATTAATTTTGTGTTTGATACATTTTTTTGTGTTATGGTTTTTTATTGACTAGACTTTGAATACATTCTTCAGCATATGATAGCTACTATAAATTAAATATTTGACATTATTATTATTATAACTTTATAAGATAATATCTTATGATTACATTTATTTTATAATTGATATGTGTTTAAATATTGATTCATTTGATATACTACACTTAGTAATTAATGTCTTAGAAATGCTTAGGATACTCACTTTAGCTTATATTTGATTTTAGTTACAGTTCGGAAGTAAAGGAGCTACAGTGACCTGAAAGCATGTTCATTGAAGCCATCTTTTCCATTTCCATATTAACTTGTCATTGTGGAACGAAAAAAATGATAAATACTATAGCAAGTAAAGACATGTTGTAACGTCGGACTCTTGAGACCTTTTTGAATTGGTCTATACTTGGAGATATTACTGTATATTGATATATAAATGGTTGTATATGAGTTCAAAAATGTATTCGATTCGTTTCGATATATACGCCCTTATATGAACTTAGAGTTCATTAGTATACGAAATCTTAGAGATTTCTGACTTATGAGCTTCTAAATGTATAAAACTAAGTTCACTGAATGGATATGGCCATGGTGGCTGAGTTAAATGTGTTCTAATGTCTTAGAAGTGATTGGACATGATTTATAGATTTATGGGACACTTAGAAAACTTAATTAGAAAAGTTGATGTATATAAGGGATTTAAAAGTAAATTTTCAATTCTTGGAGGACCAATATGTAATTTTATAAATTTAAGGGGCTTAATTATAATCTTCAAAAGTCTGGGGACCAACATGAAAATAAAAGTTTTGGTGATTCCCAAATTTTGGGCTTAATTGCAAATTTAAGAAAAGTTTGAAGGGTATAATGGTAATTTCATATAAACTAAGGGCAAAAAGGTAATTTCACCATGTTTGGTCAAAGAAGAGTCAACATTCTAGACCCTTCTCTTTGTGTGTGGCCGTGCACCTCATTACTTAACATTAAAATAGTTTGTTTTAATTAAACGAAAGGAGAAGAGAGGAGAAGAGAGGAGGAGAAGAGCGACCATCAACTAAATCTCTACAAAATTTTTGATTCTCCAACCCTAACCAAGGTGTTCTAAGTTAATTTCAGATTAAGAAACTCAAATCTATCATTAAAGGATCTTAAGATATCACCAAGGGAAAGTTTAGGTAAATTTTGTCTCATCTCTCTCTACATTATAATTTTGAGTTTGGTGTTAGGATATGTTGTTCTCCATGCTTGAATATGCATGAAACATGGTTTAGATGAATGAAATAAGTCATGGAGAAGCTTCATTAAGCCAAAACTAAAATGCCCTCTCTTTGGTGAAAGTTTGTGAAAATTTGAATGTCTTTTGAAATTGATGGTTTAAATGAATTTTGTGATGTTAATTGTGTATGTATAATGTGAATTGGTGATGAAAAATGAGGAAGATGTACATTGGAAGGATGCTTTCAAGTTTATGCCTTTAGGTGTTTGATAAAATGGCAAAGTGAACTTGGCTTAGGATTTAAGGATTTTGATGGTGTGCATTAGAAAGAGGCTTTCATATTTACTTAGGGTAAACTTGAATTTTTGCTTAGCTTGATGAGTAGTGGCCTAATGTGCTTGGATAAAAATGTGCTTAATTTGTTTTAAAATATGTAAGTATTGGATCAAAGGCATTAAATGTCTTGGAAAATGTAAAAGAAGAAGTAACCATGTGAGAAACTTCATGGCTGAATCCTATAGCCTAAAAATTGTGGTATTGTGTTTTATATACTTATGTGATGTGGTATAAATATAAGATACATGTTTGAGTAGTAAATACATCGCATTTGTATGTATAAAGGCTCGGGAGTTGTGGATTAAGGAGCTCGTACCAAGGATTGTTGAATTTAAAGGAGTGTACACCTTTTTTTAAGGTGAGTTGGGGAAAACATATCTCTCAATTGGGACTACATCCCAAGACATACATAATGAATCGTATGTGAATTTTGAACCTAGGTAATGTATAGTATAATTGAATCACAAATAGATTATAGTATACTTACATATTTGATAAACGATATTGTTTTGAATAACTTTGTACTTAACGTGCAAAAGATGTTTTTCACTATATGAAATAATGTTTTGGAACTTACATATGTATAACTAAGTCGTGTATGCTGCATGTATATGTTCTCTTTTGGCTTAGAGCTATGGCAAGGTTCCAATTTATCGGTTGGACCCATAAATAAAGGCATGGTACCTTACTTGATTTTAGTACTAAATATTTTTATATGATTTTTTGCGATTGGTGAGGTAACGATTGGCCAATCGTGTGCTAGGCATATCATATTTAGCGACCCCTTTACTTTTGACGATGGTACATAAAATTCAAGTCCTTATAACGGTACCTTTCTACAGGACTTACGGGTGATTGCACACCTAGAGGTTTAGTCACCGACAAGGTCATCACCTAGGGTCATGACGCTCTTGTCGACGGTAGTCTGGACTCACTACATATGAAAGTCAAGCCAACAGTAGGAATTATTAGGTGTGCATACTAGTTTGGCTGACTAGTGGTGACACACAAAACTATTTTGCCTTATTCTAAGATTTGGCTTCCTGACAAGATTTGACTTTTACATGTGATGCTTTTCTGCTCTTGTGTACTAGAACTGGAACCTATGTTTACTAAATGAGTGATTAATAGGCTAGGACTATGTGGTTCCTAACTACTATGGGATGAGTCATAGACTAGGTCTATGTGTTTATGTGTCTTGCATATTCACTTCTTAGGTGGTTATATGTATGTTAGATGTG
The DNA here is from genome assembly GCA_027563915.1 of Erythroxylum rotundifolium. NCBI lineage: Eukaryota > Viridiplantae > Streptophyta > Magnoliopsida > Malpighiales > Erythroxylaceae > Erythroxylum > Erythroxylum rotundifolium. The sequence continues at coordinate 13,880 of JAOSBO010187975.1, forward strand.
TAAAATCGTCTTTAGGTTATTAGACCATTTTGGTGTGTACTGGGTTCTATTTGTGAGTTATGTTTTATTTGCTTATTGAGTACATAGTGTACTCATCCTCTCTGCTTTCCAACCATGTAGGGTAATTTAGTGAGCTTGAAGCTCTGAATGTTTCGTGCAGTCTTTTGACATTTTCTGGCCATTACTGCATGTGGGTAGTCTCTGTTTTGTACTTTTGTTATGTAGTGGCTCATGGTTATGTTGATATGCTCTATAATTTTGTGAATTAACCCTTCATTGTTTTTGTGGTTTGTAAATGACCTTATATATAAACATTTTGTATTGTTGTTGAGATTGCTCTTGAATGGATTTCAAAGTCCAGAAATTATAGTAAAGTTTTAATATGAATATATAAATGCGTTTGAAACTAATTTGAAGTGTTTTTCATTTTGGGATTTTCAAAATACAATTGTTGTGCTACCGAAATGGTCTTTTTAATGATATCTAGTTAGCCTTGCATATTCAGGTTAAAGGTATGGTGAGTATCCTTAGTCTGGGTATGCAGCATTTGTCATGTGCTTGATGTGGTTCCGAATTGTGATACACGCATAGTAACAGGAGGGGGTAGAAACACTATAGATGGACCAAGAATTAAATCATTAAATCTAATAGAACAATATAATGGCATAGGGAGAATAGGTAGAGGCGTTAAAGTTTCTTTCATCGTCTTTCACACTCGAAGCAACTAAAAGATTGTTAGTGCTTGGAGCATAAAATTGGAGGTAGAAGGCTAACTTCCTAATACTGGTTCAATGGGAATGTGGACACCAAGTCATGGTTAAGCTATTTTATCATTTTACGGTTGTTATTTTTTTTCTTCAGATTTTTATATTGTTGTTGCTGATTTGATTGGGTTTTGGGATGAATGATATTAATAAGTTATTTTGATTGTTCTATTTTAAACCTATTGCTAAAACATTGTATGTAATCCGTAATTGTTACGTTTTATGTTTATGAGTAACATCTAATGATCCCGTATCGTTAGGAACAACATAACTTAGGTTAGATAGCCTGAACATGTGAGGTTACTGCTTATATTGATCGTTTTCTACATCATAATGCGACTGCCAAATTAAATATAGAGATTTTATCCTATGTTATTTGATAGTTAGGTTTAATTAATGATCATATCTAAATTAAAAAAACCAAAGGGAAAACCAAGATTAGGAAAGCATTCTATTAGTCTCAGATCAATAGTCCCAAGAGAGTTGTAAAGATGTTAGGGTGATGAAATATGCTTAATTGTGTTTAGGTCGAGATTGAACCTAGAACTGGACCTTTTGTTTATTCGACAGTTTAATCATTTGTGATCGCTTGTTTTAATTTGTTTTCGATAGTTTGCTTTTATTTTATTTACTAAATTGCTAAAAATCCAAAAATCCCCTTTTTATATTTTCCTTACATCAATTAATTTCGTTACAAAAATTAACCAAACATTCCCTGTGGATTTGATCCTGAGTTAACATAACTATAAATTTTAGTGTCCAAAGTTAGGTAAATTTTGCTGTGCACTCAACATGTACTGTCAAATTTTGGCGCTATTGCTGGGGAGTGTGGTGATTTAATTTTCACATTTTATTTTAGTTGCTGTTTTTTGAATATATTTGCTTACATTTGTTTCTTTTTTATTATTTGTTAACTTTTAAAAGTTTGTAAGTGTTGGTGTATTGTAGTGACCATATTAGAGAAATTGAGCAACTTAATCCGAAGATCAATAGAACACTACGGAGGTTAAGAAGAGAAGGAAAAAATCTTCAGTAGTAGATCCATAACCTAAATCTAAAACAACAATGGCAAATTTGAGAATGTTGAGAGAATTGGCTGCACCAGACTTAACTTAAAGACCCTTATGCATTACAATTCCAAATTTTGTTAGACATGTTACCTTTGAGTTAAAATCTAGATTAATTCATTTATTACCCAATTTTCATAATCTTACATGTGAGGATGCACATAAGCATCTTAAGGAGCTCAATGTGGTTTGTTTAAGCATGAGGCCTCCCAGGGTGATGGACGAGCAGATCATATTGAGATCCTTCCCATTCTTACTCAAAGATGCAGTGTAAAATTGGCTATTTGATTTACTAGTGGAAAGCATAAATACTTGGTTAGAGATGGAGAGACTATTCTTAGAGAAATATTTTCTGGCCTCAAAGACGACAAGTATTCGAAAGGGGATATGTGGCATCAAGCACTATAATAGAGAATCTTTTTACGAGTATTAGGAACGATTCAAGAAATTATGTATCAGTTGTCCACACCACAACATACTGGAGCAACTTCTCATCCAATATTTCTATTAAGGATTGCTATCGATGGAGAGGATCTTGATTGATGCAGCAAGAAGTGGGGCACTTTGCGAGAAAACTCCTCTCGAGGCTAAGATCCTACTTGAGTAGATGGCCACTAACACAGAACAAGTTGGCACTCATAATGATGTTTGACAAGTAAACGAGGTAAGTACCTCATCTATTGAACATTGTTTAGATGAACTAACATCTTTTATGAGACAGATTAAAGTTGGAAAGCTGCATGTGAAAGTATGTGAAATATGCTCAAACACGAGCCATCCAACTAATGAGTGCCCAACATTACAAGAGGGAAGTATGAAGTACATGAATGCTGTAGGAGGGAATTTCCTAAATCAATATAATCTGTACTCGCAAACGTATAACCCAGGTTGGAGTGATCACCCTAACTTGAGTTATGTAGGAAACTGACAACAAAATTTCTTCCAAAATCGATAAATTTCGAAAGTCCCAATATTATTAAAACTAAACCTCCATCTTTTTTTAGCAGATATATATGATCAAACAAGGAGGAGAAGGACAAAGAGATATTGGAAACTTTCCAAAAGGTGGAAGTTAATATACGTTTGCTCGAGGCAATCAAGTAAGTACCAAGGTACATCAAATTCCTCAAAGAACTATATACATGTAAGAGGAAAATGAGGGCTGATGAGAAAGTGATGATGGGTGAGAATGTATTTGTGATGTTCAAAAAGAAGATGCCTCTAAAATGTCGGGATCTAGGTATGTTTTCCATCCCTTGCAAAATTGGTAAAACTGTGATCACTAAAGCTATGTTGGATTTGGGTGCTTCCATTAATGTGATGCCTCGTTCGATTTATGCTTCTTTGAATTTCAGTCCATTGAAAGGAACGAGTGAAATCATACACCTGGCTGACCACACTAATGCTTATCCTGATGTTGTGGTTGAGGATGTTTTGGTGCAAGTGGATAATTTAGTGCTTCCTGCAGATTTCTATGTTATGGATATGAATGATGACACCTTATATAATTTGATACCTATCTTGTTGGGGAGACCGTTGCTTAATAGAACTTCAACTAAGATAAATGTCTATGAGGGCACTCTTACAATAGAATTTGATGGGGAAGTGATTCATTTCAATATTTTTGATGCTATGAAACATCCTCCTAATGATCATTGTGTTTTTTTTTTTCTGTTGATGTGATTGATCCTTTGGTGTCGGAATGTCTAAATTAAGTTTCAGGGATTATTTGGAAACAATTTTATTTGAGGACATGGAAGTAGAAGCCAACATTGATGTTGGAATGGGAGAAGAGCTTATGGAAATGACAGCCACCTTGGACTCATTGGAAAGCTCTCCAAAAAGATATGATTTGACTTCTATACACCTACCTGAAGCTCACCGGAAGTTATTACATTATGATGTGCAGGAATCAAAATTGGAATTAAAGCCACTCCCTACACATCTGAAGTGTAACTTACCACTCTCATAGAGCATATGCTCGAACGTATAGACAGTTATTCAAGAACATACTCTACACGGATGGCACATTAAGAAGATCTCATTACCACATTTAAAGCATCACATATCAAAAGCATTTCAAACATTCATTTTGAATCATTTCATTCACAATCATATTAAATCACAATTTTCATTATACTTTAGAGTTCACATATACATTTGACAATAGGTGAGAAATGATATTCTTGATGCATAATGACTAGAGACATTTGCAGATACAACTAGTCCTGACCACTAACTCATGTCCAATTGTAGTAGCTATACTCCAATTAGTCTAACTAGATCTCTTTTAAACTTGAAAATCATCATTGCAATTTTGATGAGTTTGCTAACTCAGTGAGTGAACCATTATCAATGTATCCACTCAAGTTAGATACACAGAGATAAGTCATATCCTAATTCAACAAGTATTACATATCATCCAGTATTGAATATCACATCACATTTCATCACACTTTATCAACTACATCAAGTTTTTCGTACTTTATAAGTATATCAAGTAAACTAACATTTCATATCATAACACATCCTCATTTACTTTTCAACTGTATTTCAAACAATTCAATAATTCATTTCAATTCAATCATATGATACATATAAGGATTTATATGCAAATGCACAAGTGACTCCATTTTATTTTGTTTTGTTGTGACCAAGCGCCTATTTATTGTCTCATGTCTGTTGTGGATATTGGGCTCATTTCATTTACTGTCCCGTATTCATTATGGATACCAGTCTCATTAACAACTGAGCTTGTGGCTCTTTATGCATAATCCTGAGCTTAAAACTCTTTTTCAAGTTGGTCGCTCCAGTCGTAACACCTTTATTTGATCATCCATTTCAATGTAATGTATCATTCCATATTCTATGTTTTTTTTACCTTCATTCCTGTGTACTTTTGTCACATATCTCAAATTCATCAGATCTAAATCTGACAATTCACATTCAATTGGTCACACATTTCATATTCATTCTGACATTTCACATTCAATTATTCTCAAACTTCATATTCAACATATTGATCATACAGAAACACATATAATTGAGTTTACACATCTAGGTCAACTTACAATACGCTCCAAATAAGTTATTTCCTTAATAATCTAGCAATGCCTAAATGTTGATGATCAACTTATATAATTATCTTCATGTGATACACACTTATTTCACACATCATTAAGTTGTCAATCATATGATTATTCAATCATTCACATGTATATATCATCTTTCAATGCATTCTTAATTTACCTTCCAGGTATGCATTAATATACAAATATCTTGACTGTACTTATATGCATTCAGACCATTCAAACTTTATAGCTTGTATGCTACCATTTTGTAATTAGGTTTATACCTTAAGTAAGCTTAATTTATTCATCAATCAAATACGTTCATATAATTATCCAATTCTCCCTCACAGTTACTTCATTTTCTCCAGCGTTCAATCATTTATATCTAATACATATTGCTCATATCCTTTGAATCATATTTATGTTCATAAGAACATCTTAATTCAACTAACAACTCATCATTTCCAGATTTCAATACATTGATATCAAGATAATGCATTCCTTAAGTTAAGAAACCAATTAACAACCTAAACTTATCAAACCCTTAACCAATGAATGAAGCAACAATTTAGGTTCATTTCAACCCTCGATTGAGTCCAAATACACCAATGTAAAGTGACCTATCCTTATGTGGTTCAATAATTACACAAAATAGAAGTTTTCATTTCAAAGCATTGCCCACGATCATGGAGGACCATCCCACGATCGTCGGATAAGTTCCCCGAACGTGCACTATCCAATTTCCCTCAATTGTCCACGAAATTTCACTTACTTTCAAGCATAACTAACACTTGCATTTTTTTTCTAGATTACATTTCCTTAAAAGCTACCTCAAATCATGACAATATAATTTTCGTTTTTGCTACGTTTAGGCTCTCTAAATTCTGTTCATTTATATCCTAAACAATGACTTCTTACATATACCTTCACATCCCCAATTTTCCAAATTTAAAACACCTTCATACCAGATTCAAAACACCTTCATAATAGTTCATTAATTATACCTCAATTCCTCATCAATTTAATCTTAAACTCCAGCTCAAAATCATTCATTTAATAGCTTATAAACAATTATTTTTCATTTATGCAAAAACAGAATAGAAACTACCATTCATGCATAATTTTCCAATACTCATGTACACCAATATCATAATCAATCCATCCCCAATTCAGTCATCAATAAGTTTTATTAACATATATCAGAAAAGATCAGTATTTTAATTACATGATCAACTCAATTGCCTCCTTAATTATAAGCTAAGCTAGCTGTCTATGCATGCAAGACCATCTCAAGTATAAGGTGATAATGGACAGAACTTAGGCAGAAGTTGAAAGCTCTGAGGAAGTAGTCAGTTCTCGGTGGTGAGAGGGATGATTTAGCAATTGAATTAACAAAATTTCAGAAAAGCAAAAGTCATTGGCGTGACAATTTCTCATGCCCGTAAGAGATGTCAACAAAGGAGTCACGGGCATGAGTTTTCATTTCTCACGCCTGTGAGACAAGGGCGTCGTAAATGTGCTTATGCACAATCATAAGGAATGATGACCAGTGGAGAAATTTGAGGTTCAGCACGATTGCAACTTTCCTAAAACTTTGGGATTGTCGCGATCATGCTTGTGCATGATCACGACATCTCTGTCGCTCACACCCAATTAAAAACTTCATAACTTTCAATCCAAAAGTACAAAAATTACAAACTTTATATCATTGGAAACCTAAGAGAAAAATTTACAACTTTTATGAAGATAGTTTTGCCAAATTTTGCTTTGATCAATACAATTTATTCCTTGAAATTTTAGATCACATTTTATCTCTATTTTCCTCTCTTCTTCCCAGTATCAATATATATAACTATTAACTATAACCAAGAGACCTGAATCCACATTTAAATTCATATATACAAAACTCCCCCTTAAACAATTTTACTTAAAGGAAACCCATCAAAAGACCATCACACAGCTAATAAACTCATTCCTAGTCACAATGACAACTTAACGGAAAAGAAAATTTTACACTTATATATGAGAGAATCTCTGTAACTTTCACCGTCAACTTTCAACAAAACAGAATTGGTACACATCTTCATACTTCATATTTCATACCAGAAGCCTCATCATTAACTTAATACAATAATTACAATCTTAATGCTCATGCATGATATGCTCCCAAATACCAAAAGATTCTAAACTATCTAGTTAGAAAAGTCTGAAATTCTTAGAGTTGCCAAACTTTGCAAGGGCTCAATAGTGATCTACTTTCTCTTCACCTAAGGAGTGAAAAATTTGTGGGGTGAGCTGGGAAACTCAGTGGCTAATATATTTGTAGCCATTGATAAAAAACCACACACTAATCTAGTGAGCACACACACACACACAACATATATAATGTTATTTTAATTTCAACAGATCACAACATTTATATTCAAATTTTTGAGAGCTATGCATAAATAGAAATACTTTATCCCACAAACAGATCATAAAAGCAAGTCATAATCAAATCATAAATTATACTCAACAATTCAAGATGCAATGCACAAACATAATGGCTCGAGAGAATCCCATAAAATAAAATGGCGAAACCGAAGTTTACACCATGAACGAAATGAGTCCATCTTTCGAAGCTCATATGCCACAAGCGGGCAGCTGAGAGAAGGCTTTAAGTTGATGGGTACGTGATGAACGAAATGGTACCTCTCTTGCCTACATAAGCAGATTTTCTGATGCATACATATTTCATAGTATATTCATGTTTTCATGTTTCTTAATTTTTTTCTATTTCTTTTATCAGTACAACAGCAAAAAATCTTACAAAGCAACAGAATACAAATTCACAGAACATTTTTCCCACATTCATATTGAGTAAAACTAAGCATTTAAATACACATACAACAAATAATTTCAGCTCATCATCACAACAACTATAAACATATTACCCACCTATTTGCTTGATATTTCAAGATCAAGTTTGTCTCTTCTCTTGTTCTTGCCTTTGACAATCTTGATTCCCTAAGAACAAATATATTTTCATTTAATCACCATACACGAATAAAGCTTCAGCAAGCTTAAATATTCATGAAAGTGCTTAAACTTAATCTATTCTTGATTTATCTAACTAGAAGAACTAGGATCTAGTTAAGGTTTTTAAAAATCTAAGGAGAAGAATTTTGGTTCTCTACTTTTCTCTTCATTTTCAGCACATAACCTATCTTCTTTACTTCCTTCTTCTACTAAAGCAAGAGGAAAAGATGAGAAATACCAAAATTATTTTCAGCTGAACCCTCTTCTTCCTTCTTCTTTCTCCTTGCTCTTTCCTTCTTCTTTCTCCT
>JAOSBO010188017.1:0-22086 GCA_027563915.1 Erythroxylum rotundifolium
TCCTTTTTGGTGACATCTAGATAAAACAATTTTTACTTTCTTTAAATGATCATCTTTATCTTTATTTGAAAAGAAAATAATATCATCAATATAAGCTAAAGTAAAGTCTTCTAATCCTTCTAAATTATTGTCTATAAATCTTTGATAGATTCTAGGTGCTTTTTTTAATCCAAAGTATAATACATTCCATTGATAATGATTTTGAGGTGGACATGTAAAAGCAGTTAAGGGTTTTGTGTTCTCATGTAACCGTAATTGCCAATATCCTGATTTTGTATCCAAAGTTGTAAACCAATGATGTCCTTTCCATCTAGTAATGATATAATCTTTTCGAGGTAAATTATAAGCGTAACCTATGGCAGCTTTATTCAACTCTTTATAACTAATTACCATTCTTCGTTTTCCATGTTTTTGTTCAGAATGATTATTAACATAAAATGCTGGAGCCGAATGTTTACTTGTACTTGGTGAAATTAATTGTTTATGTAATAGTTCAGAACATTCACTTGAAAATTCTTGTACGTCTTGTTGTGTATAAGGAATATTATTTTAATTTTATTTGGACTAATTGGTTGTTATTATTTTTGATTGGATCTAATGAGTTTTCACTACATACTTTATCTATTAAAGTTTCTATTTCAGTGTGTAAGGTTATGTTGTTAAGTAAGTCAAATTGTAACTGATTGAATTTTTCGGTTTCTAATTATAAAGTTTTATAATAAGTCGTATAATAAATAGGAATTTTAAGACTAATCGATTTCTGATTTATTGATTTAATTATTGGTGTTTTTAATGTTATTTAGTATAGATATTGACAAAAAGGATTATATAGTTTAAGAAAGTCATTGCCTAGAATTAGTGGTAATCCTGATTCTTGTTGATAAATAAAAGGACAATAAATGTATAATTTTTTATAATAATATTGTTATAGTAACTTACATACCATATAGCTTTTACACTTCTGTCAACTATCCGTATTTGTAATGGTTTGTTAAGTTTTTTTCCAGTTATTTAATAATGTTTTAGATACTATACAAATGGTTGTGCCTGTATCCATGTATACATTAATTTTTTTATTCTGAATCTATACTTGAATAAAAGTTGTATTCAAATTTAGTTGTTGATTCTGATTCTGAACTTTCATATTGATAAATGAATGAGATTGTTGAATCAGTTTCATAATCTGATTCTATGGGTTCTAAGTTATATATTATTGCTGAGTTTAAAATGTTAATTTTCTTTAAAATTATTTTGATTTCTTTTTAGGCAATTATTTGCTTAATGACTTTCCTCTTCACATAACCAACATCTAGATTTTTTTTTATTTTTCAGGGCAATATTTCCTTTTAGGTTTATAATTGTGATAAGCTTTTCTTCTAAAATATTTTTTATAGGGTTTAAATTTTTTATATGGTTTAAAGTTTTTATATGGATATTTACGCCATTTATATTTTTATATTTTTCTTTGTTTTCTAAAGGTTTGAGATTGATTGTCACATCCATACTATTGTGGTACTCCTGAATATTTTGAACAACATAATTGAATATCTTTGTGTCTTAATGTTTTATGCAATTTTGCTTCTAAACATTTTTGTGCTATTACTTCTTTTGTAATTGTAATTGCTCCACCTAAATTATAGGCTACTAAATTTTTATTTTGTTTTTCTAAAATTGTTTTTCTATTGTTTTATTTACAGGATAAGGTAATTTTTGTATATACATTTCTTGTTCAACTCTAGTTAATTTATAATAATATTTTTTAAATTCACAAATATATTAATATAAATAACAAATTTCGCAAATTCTCATATTATCTAAATGCCATAAAGGCATTTTTTCTTTCTTCATTTTCAATTTCTTATTTGTATGAAATAATGTCTTTTCCTATAAATTCTTTGTAAATTTCATTTACTATTACTTGAAAAGCTTTTATTGGTTCAATTACTTGTAGAAAATCAGTCGTATTTTTTATTAGTATTTCATTATATAACAAAAAATCTTATACTATGCCAGTAGTTTTATAAGTGATAAAATTCCATAAAGTACTTATATTATTAATTCCTTCAAATGATTTTTCCAATTGTAAAACTAATGCCAATCTATTTGACCATTATAATAATAGTTTTTCTGGTGCTATTATATAATCTAAATTAAGAATTCCATCTGGTCCTAAAGTTACATGTTTAGGTGCATATTTTGTAGGAAATTTTTGAAATTTATTATTTTTTATAATAGCCAAAATGATTTAATTCTTCTTCTAGCTCATTAGGTTTATAATTCCATTTATACTTATTTTGATTATCTCTTTTTTTTCTCTGCTTTGACTAGATTCCGGTTACTCTTTTGGTTTATGTTGATTGGTATAAATATCATGATGACATTCATATCCGTAAACAATTTCATCTTGATCAGTTATAGGTTTTAAAGTTTCAAATGGTTTGTTAATATTAGTTAAAGTTAATTTGTTAATTAGTTGAGTAACTTTTTCGAGTTCATTTTTTATATTGGTTTCAATATGTATTGTGGGAGTTCTTTCTTCTTCCTGGTCATTAATTATATTCGCCATGGTTTTATTAATGTGATAGTTTTGCCTTGTGAGTAAGGCTCTGATACCACTTTGCTACCCAAAACTCGAGTCACTGGTTCGAATCCAAGATCAATCAATGTGGGGATGGAAGTCCCCTTGTAGTAGTATGGGCTGCCAATCACGCAAGGGGAGCGTGGTGGACTTATATGATTTGGTTTCGGCCTACCTTCAACTCAAGTTTTGGGTAAGAAATGAACTAAATCTTTGCTACCTAAAACTCGAGTTGAAGGTAGGGCAGAATCAAATCTTATAAGTCCACCACGCTCTGCTTGCGTGATTGGCAGCCCATACTATCACAAGCAAAATTCCATTCCCACATTGATTGATATGGGATTCGAACTGACGGTGTGATGGTTGCCTTAAGCTCTGATACCACTTTACTACCCAAAACTCGAGTTTTGGGTACTTTGCTACCTAAAACTCGAGTTAAAGGTAAGGCAGAACCAAAGTTTATAAGCATCTACCAAGCTTCGCTTGTGCGGCCTATACTAACACAAATGTGTTCCATTCCCACATATTGATTGATCTAGGATTCAAACTCTAGATGTGGGTTGCCCCAAGCCATAGCCTGGTAGCTCTGATACCATTTTTCTATCCAAAACTCAAGTTAAAGGTAAGGCAGAACCAAAGTTCATAAGTGCTACCTAAAACTTGAGTTGAATGTAGGGAAGAACCAAATCTTATAAGTAAACCACGCTCTGCTTGTGTGATTGGCAGCCTATACTACCACAAGCGGAATTCCATTCCCACATTGACTGATTTGGGATTCGAACTGACAACTTGATGCCCTAAGCTTTGATACTACTTTGCTACCTAAAACTCGATACCAGACTTATAAGATTTTGTTCCTCCCTAGTCCAACTCGAGTTTTGGGTAGCGAAGTGGTATCAGAGCTTAGGGCAACCATGGTGGACTTATAATATTTGGTTTCGCCCTACCTTCAACTCGAGTTTTGGGTAGCAATGTTATTTAAATTCACAAGTATATTCATCTAAATAACAAATTTAACAAATGCTCGTATTGTTTAAATGCCATAAAGCATTTTTTTCTTTCTTCATTTTCAATTTCTTGTTTGTATGAAATAATGTCTTTTCCTATAAATTCTTTGTAAATTTCATTTACTATTACTTGAAAAGCTTTTATTGGTTCAATTACTTGTAGAAAATTAGTTGTATTTTTTATTTGTATTTTATTATCTAATAAAAAATCTAATATTATGCTAGTAGTTTTATAAGATATAATATTCCATAAAGTACTTATATTATTAATTCCTTCAAATGGTTTTTCCAACTGTATAACTAATGCCAATCTATTTATCTAATAATAATTTTTCTGGTACTATTACACAATCTAAATTGAAAATTCCATCTGGTCCTAAAGTTACATGTTTAGGTGTATATTCTGTAGGAAATTTTTGAAATTTATTATTTTTTATAATAGCCAAAATGATTTAGTTCTTCATTTGGTTCAATAGGTTTATAATTCCAATTATACTTATTTTGATTATCTCTTTTTCTTTTTTCTCAACTTTGACTAGATTCAGGTTGCTCTTCTGGTTTATATTGATTGGTATAAATATCTTACTTAGATTCATATCTGTAGATAATTTCATCTTGATCAATTATAGGTTTTAAAGTTTCAAATGGTTTATTAATATTGGTTAAAGTTAATTTATTAATTAGTTAAGTAATTATTAATTAGTTGATTTCTTATATCGATTTCAATATTTATTGTGGGAGTTCTTGCTTCTTCCTGGTCACTAATTATATTCATCATGGTTTTATTAATGTGATAGTTTTGCCTTGTGAGTAAGGCTTTGATACCACTTTGCTAACCAAAATTCGAGTTGAAGGTAATGCGGAACCAAATCTTGTAAGTCCACCATGCTATGCTTGCGTGATTGGCAGCTTATACTACCATAAGCAAATTCCATTCCCACATTGATTGATTTGGGATTTGAAATGACGATGTGATGATTTCCTTAAGCTCTAATAACATTTTTTATTTTATCTCTTCATTTTGTTTTGCTTCTATTATTTGTTTAGTCTTATCTAGAGATCTTATAACTTTGTCAAAATTTTCATTTAGAAACTATAAATCTTTTGACAATGTTAATTCTTTATTTTTATGATTTGAAGTTCATTTATTAAAGGTTGTGTAGTACTATTTATTTCTTTTAGTTAATATTCAATATTTATTTGTTTTTCGATTAATTTAGCTAATTGCTTAGTAATACTTATAACGTAGTTTTCAAATGTTCTTTTAATTCATTAAGTTGATTTCTAATTTTTATTAATTATTGACTTATTTTTTTATTATTTTGTTCGGTACTAGTTTTAGGATCAGTAATTTTAATTCCTGGTTCAATAAATCTAATGTGCCTTTCTAATCTTACAGATTGTGATCTTATAGGTAATTTTTCTTTTAATATATTATTTTTAGATAAGAATAATATAGGTGCAGATGGTTCTATACTTATTAGATACTTAATAGCTGATAATTGTCTTAAATTTGTTCCCACTTTAGCTACATTTGTAAATAATTGATCTATGTAGATTCAATGAGTATTTTTAAATTTAATATTATGATAAGAATTGGTTAGTGCATACCTAATTTGATATTCAATAGAAAATGGATATTGACCTTCAGTCATTAAATGCTTTATAAAATTTATATGCAATTATAATTGTTTCATCTAAAATTTGAGATTGTAATAAGATCCCTATTTTTAGACGAGTGTTAAATTTTAATTTTCCATATGCTAAATTTACATTCTTTATTCCTATTATTTGATCATTTAAATTATTCATTCGTTCATCGACTATAGCCATTCATATTGGGGAATCTATTCCTTCTTGAAAAGTAGATTTTAATAATATTTGTATAGTAAAGAGATGAATATATCCTATTTGATTTCGTTTATCTTTGGGAATTTTAATCTCAGTTGCATAGAAGGTATCTATAATCAGTGTTTAAAAATCACTTCTGAATCTCTTATCAAGCTCAATTATAGAGGACCCAATATACCTATGACTTCTACCTACCGAAGTCCAATAACTACTGACTCATTATAACTCATCAAACAAATGGAAACACAATTTTCCCACACATCCGACATATTTGAAGCATTATCCATTGATTGGAAGCATTCAATTTTTCGACACTTACGTAATTATTCAACACATCATTGTGCTATGTGTCCAACCACTTCAACATCCAAAGATGACAGTTCTTCCACTAACGATGTCATTATTGAGGAATAAAAGCAACAGTATCGAGTATAAAATTTTTCTTTTTGTCCTTTTATAAAAATGTAAATTATTAAAGTTGATGGCCGACATATGGTCAACCAACTTTCTTTACTTTTCTTTTACATTTACTTTTACTTTTACTTTTGCCTTTTCTTTTACCCCTTCTTTACTTTATGAGCTGTATAGCTTTAGCTTTTTTGTCTTTTCTTCTTCTCTTTTCTATATAATGTACTCCGAGGCTCTGTCCTTCACCATGTAATAAAACCTATTAAACTTCTTCGTGTAACCTCTCTCTCCAAATATATAATCAGATTATGAAACCGATTCAACAATCTCATCCATTTATCAATATGAAAGTTCATAGTCAGAATCAACAACTAAATTTGATTACAACTTTTATTCAAGTACTAATTCAGAATAAAAAATTTAATGTAAATGTAGATACAAATGCAGCCATTATATAGCATCTAAAAGATTATTAAATAACTAGAAAAAAACTTAACAAACCATTACAAATACGAATAGCTGAAGGAAATATAAAACCTATATGGTAGGTAAGTTACTATAATAATATTATTATCGAAAATTCTGACCTAAAAATTTGTCTTGATAAAAACTAGAAAACTGCAGGATAAGTGGGAAATTAGTTTCTGTCACAATTGTAGTAGGGTATGACATGATCATGAGTAGTGATTTTTCATGGAAATGTAATGATTATGCAATGGTTGAACCAATTAAGGATGAGGTATATAACTATAATGCTTTTGGACTTAATTGGGCCTTTAAATGAATATAATTTGATGTTAGAAGAGTTGGTTAAATAGGCGATAAGTTTTGATTGATCTTGATGTTACACTTTAAGGAAAAGCATGTTTGATGCCATTGCATCTAAATGTGAAATGTTTAGAGTGTTAAATGAGGACATAACATAGTGAACAAATTGCTTGATGATAAGGTTATGAATTTCATGAATGAGAATGTATAATTGAAGATGCCTAATCAATTAAATAGAGTTTGAAAATAGGATGCAATCAAATTGAATTCGAATTAGTGTGGAATAATGTTGTGTTTGTGGTAAAGAATTCTAGAAAATTTGGAGTAGAATTGATGTTTGCATAAGTGTGAAATTTGGGTGGATGAGGGAAGAAAAATGTAGGGCACGGTCGTGGCCCTTACAGCTTGATCGTGGCCTGGCCAAAAAATATTTCTATCATGATCAAGTCAGGGACACTACAATTGTGGCCAGACTTATGGAGGTAAATAGTTGTCCTTTAATTATTATATGAACAAATCAATACTAGGGTGCTTCCATATGTTGTAATTAGGTTTAAATGAGATCTTAAATGACCCTAGTCGATGAGAAATGAGGTGATTAAATTAAGTAAAGTACATTAGGTACTAAAGAATGATTGAATGATGTTATCAAATGATTATGAGTTACGAATAAAAGAATTGTACCTGCGATTGTCAATATGAACATGCATTATACATTACACATATACATATGTATATAATTGAATGCCTATGTGATTGTGCAATTAATAATGTGTGTGCAATATGTGTATTGCATAATGTTGATATATAGGATAAAACGTCAGTATCCAGTCATTTTTGGATCATGGAAGCTAATGTTAATTCAATGTTTAACTGATTGTGCAATTAATAATGTGTGCGCAATATGGGTATTGCATAATGTTGATATATAGGATAAAACGTCAGCATCCAATCGTTTCCGAATAGTGGAAGCTAATGCTAATATGGAGCGTACTATGACTCAACCTAGATGATCTTCCTAGGATTGATTGATTTTGTTTAACTTCCAATTATTGAACTATTTGTGATCTATATAAAAATTTTGGACTTTAAAGGTCTGAGGAGTTTGATATTTGGGAATGTATTAGAAGTGTTCTATTTGCATCTGAAATTTAAATGATTTTTGTTTGCTACTGAACTCTGATTGAATTCTGAATACTCAATGAAAGTTGAATACCGGATTGAGGTTCGATAAATATAAGATTTTATATGTGCATCATAAGTGAATGCTATTCATGCATGCTTAGATAAAGACGTTGTGATCATAGTAGCTTATCTAAAAGAGCTTTAAGCTCAGAATTCTGTATGTAAAGCTTTGCTCCATGATTTTTGTATCTGACTGAGCCCAATAGGCTAGTATTTGTATCTATAACTGTATTTGTATCTGTATCTAAAAAGCACTTAGTCACAACAAATAATAACAAATCTGCAGATGTTAGTCACAACAAATAATAACAAATCTGCAGTCTCATCAACATCTGCATTTGTATATTTATGATTATGAAATATATGTTAGAGTAGTGCTCTGAAGGCAATCACCTTTAGCAAGAGTAGTGCTCTAAAGGCAATCACCTTTAGCACTTTTGTACAAACTTTATTTTTATTAATAAAGAAAAATGCATTTTTCATTAATTTGATATTCTTTTGTATGTATTGATGTTGATCTTAAGTCGAATTAATGAAGTCCATGATATAAAAATAGCATGAAGTGATATTGAGATTCCTATCATGTGTAATTATATTAGTATCTAAATAATCCCTAGTCATAGGATTAAAAAGATAGGACATTATTAATCTAGATAGACTAGCACATGTTATAATTCTTGATTTGATTAAGCAGTGGATTTCATAAACTATAAATATTAGATGTTGAGAGTTAACATATGGATGCTTATTAAAGGTAGTAAGTACATCGGATGACCTGTTATGAGATTATCATATGGATGATCTATTGAATGTCAATGATTAATCTCATAATAGAAATAGGTGTAAATATCTTTAGACTTGAGGTACTCAAGGATATCTTAGATACTAATCCTTTGCTTTAACATCATTCTTTGTTTCCTCAAGAAGAGGTCGCTCTTAGGGTGGTGACTGGGTACAAGTATTGGTATTCAAAGGTAATTAGGTAGCTAATAAAGGATTCACCACTCCTGATAGAAGGAGATGATATCCTCGACCTCTTATCGGGGTTATTATTGCGGAGTCTATGGCTAGAGCATTTATGTATCATAAAGAGAGTCCTAAATAACACATAAGAGTAGTAAGATCCCAAGACAAGAACTAACATCGCTTGGACTAGATGTGGCGAAGTAAGTCTAATGAGAGTTGACACATAGCCCATACTTTGAACCAAGTGGGTTATAGTATGGTAAAAGGATGAATTACACGATAATTGTCTATGTAAAGGTTCATAAGTTAGATAATTAACTATTGAAGAGTTCATGTGTTAATCCACTTATATTTCGGAAAATAGGCATCATAAAATCCTTCATGATTTGATTGAATTAATAGTTAATTTAAGTGTCATTTTTTAGAAAGGCCACAATCGTGACAGAGGGCACGGAATGATATATAAGTGAGTTCTTCACTTATGTACATGAGCTTCCTTCACTTCTTACGCACTCAACTGATAGAGAGAGTTCTAGAGTGAGAGTAAAGTTTCTTGATTCTTGTTCTTGCAATTTATGCAATTGTTGTATGAATCAAAGTTCATGCAACAAGATTCTTGACCTATCTTCCATCGTCTTGATCATCTACTAGAACTCATCTATTTTGGTGCTCAAATAACCCTTAAACCTTATTTCTTCTTCCATCTTTGCGTGTTCTTGAAGATCAAGGAAGGGTTTGGTATTTGCAACAACCCAAATAAGGAGAAGAATCAAGAAAGGAGGAGATACATAAGGTAAAATGTTTATATTTCACATTCTTTTATACATATCTATGCATGCATGTTATGACCTTGGATTTTTGGGGTTGTCATATTATCAAAATCTTGATTCCCACACTTTTACTGCATCCGCATGCATGTGATGCATGCAACCATGGCTAACCCAGCAATATATGCTAAAAAAATCTTTTTTGAATTTGTGATGATAAAGTGATATACTATGATAATGTGATTGATTGGGCTGTACATGTTTTGAAAGAATGTATATGTAATGTGATTAATTAGGTTGTACAAGTTCTGAAAGAATGTATGTGAAGTGCATGACATTCATAATGTCTTCTTATGATGGAAAATGTTGTGAAATAGGTTGGTTGTATGATATTTGTGTATTTGCCTAGAGTGAGATCATCAATGATGATTCACTCATTAAGTTCGTAAAATCACCCCAATTTACAACATATTTTTAAGGTTCAGAGAAGAGACCTAGTTAAATCAACTGGAGTCTAACCATTACTTTTGAGTAAGAGATAGAGGTTAGGATCAATTGGCATCTGCATATGTTTTTCTGTTATTTTTGTCTTAAAGAATGTATTCCACAAATATTATACCTTTTATGTGAATAATTTTGTTATGTAATGATTTTATGACTGAAAGTGTTTCAAAATTAAAAAGGGCCCAATGATTACTGAAATTTGGCAATGTATGTATTGTTTATGACAATTGTGATTGAAATTGATATAAATAAAATAGGCCATTAAAATTTATTGGTTTTCCAAAAAATGTGTGTGATGTTTAAGAAAAAAATTGCAATGAGTTTTGTTTGACTACTCTAATGCATCACTTTCACAAAGTATATGTCTGAATGCCCTCGAGATATATGGATACGTGCTCGGTGGAGGTGGGGTGCTGCAAAGTTGGTATCAAAGTCTAGGCTCAGTGTCTTACTTAGGCATTTTTTTGAAATATATGTCATGCATTTTTCACATGTCATAGCTGGCAACAGCAATTGATCCCCAGTCTGAGCCACATTTGCATAATTCACACGCACGAGCATTCATTAGAAGATGAAATGTTGGAAGTGGTGAGAAGAATGATAATATGTCAGGAAGTGAGAAAATGAAAAATTTTGGATATCTAGAAATGAGAATTAGTATCTGGCTCAATATGATAGATAAGGATTCACTATATGTCTATATATGGTGGTATTATTGAACATGATATCAATATTATACTATGATGGTATATATCTTTGAATGTGATATGGATGTGAATATATTGTCATGGAATGATCAAGGAAAATAGAGATATGATAAAAATGATAAGATTTTAAAGTGTATAGGCAAAGTTGGTTGAAACAAAAAATTTTATGAGCTTGAGAGGATGAAATTGGATTCAAAATGGTTCATTGGTTAATGTGATAAAGAATTATGAATTGACATAAGAATATGTCAATGGAATTGAAATTAGAATTTAATAATGGTTATGCCTCTATAATTCTGAATTCATTGAGAATCTACATATGTAAGATGTAATAAAAGATAACTGGAAGATTAGATGAATGATAATTAGATAAGTAAAAGTCCCCCAGGTTAAGTTGAATTGTTATTAGGAATGTATATTGGATAATTGATTACTTTGACAAATGATGTCATTAAGCACATATGTATCATATACTTGGATATGAAATAGGAAGTGATCCATGACTTATTAAATGTTTTTAAGTTTTTAATCCCCCATTCTTAAATTTTTAAAATGAACCAAAGTAACACATGAAAGCGTTTATGATGATCAATTAGGGATATATTGAGAGTGTAAGTGATGCTACTATATGTGATGGATTAAAGTTAAAATAAGAAAGGTATGACTGTGACATAGTCCCCACAATTGTGGCTGAGATTAATTGGTTCTGTCACAATCACGGTAGAGTCTCCACGATTGTGGACAGGCCCAAAAGGGGAAGTGTTGTCCAAAATCAATTGAGTTTAAGGTATCCTTAGCATAAGTTGTTAATTAGTGTATTGTCAGAAATACATCTCTAGATAAGATGTGATGATCTTAATGATAAGTACTAAGGTATAAAAGTAAATGAATATGCTCATTGCTCCACTGAGTTTTATTATAAAAGATACGTTGATAGTATAAATTATGACAGAAATTGATCTTGATGAGATATTATGAATGGTTGAAATTGATCTTCTTGAGGTATTAAGAATGGATGATAAGCAATAATGAATAAAGTTGACTGATAAAGAATATGTACAGTACGAATTATTGAGGAATAAAAATATTCTTTAATGGATACTTTCATTGAATTATACTGTGTAAGTCAAATGTACCATTACTAGGAATGAATGATTATTTAATAAACTAGAAGTGAATATTGGAGTCCTAATTCTAATTGAGACTCAGGCATAAGAAACTGAAAATACTACCTATAGAGAATACATGTATCTTGTTGATGAAAGGAAACTCATTTACATTATTAGGCTCATGAATTAGAGATAATGTTATTGTTATCACAATTGCTACGACTTAAAGAACTCAGGTCCACAATGTGCTCTATATTTATATATCTAGAAGATATGAATTAGATTTTGACAATTATGTATAAAAATTTGAGACTTACAAATAAATTGAAATGTGTGGAGAAACTAGTATAAATGAATAGACACTAGAATAATTCAATAAGAAATTAGAGGAAATCAAATGAATGGAGAAAATCATTCAAGAAAAGAAATTAATCGAGAGACTGAGAAAAACATGAGATAGCATTACCTCAATTGAAGAATTATTTAAGAATTTTGAGAACTAGTTATGGGTAATTTAAGTAGTGGTGATGCCTTTTTGGTTGAGATGGGCCCAGACAGTAATCACAGTATTAATGAATAAAGTGTTCCAGTTTTTTTTGGATCGATTAGTGACTGTGATCATAGATGAGATATGGAATGTATTCAAAAAGTTGAGAAGAAAAATTTAAACACTTGAGGTTAGCCTTACCTATCATAAAGGAAAAACAATTATATGCCAAGTTCAATAAGAGTGAATCTCAGACTGATTAAGTAAAATGATGGGTTATAGAGTATCTGAACATGGCATATTGGTTAAATCAAAGAAAGTACAGGTAATGATGAAGTAAGAAACTTTTGAAGAAAAATGTGTCATTCAAATGGACTAATGAATGTAAAAAGAATTTTGAGGAATTAAAAACACTGATTGATTACAGCACCAATGTTGATTATTCTATCTGGATTGGAGATTTTGTAAGATATAATGATGTTTCATATTAGGAAAATATGTTGTATTTTGATGCAGTATAATAAAATGATTATATATGTAATAAGACTATTAAAGTCTTAGGAGTTAAATTGTTCGATACATGATTTACAACTTACTATAGTAATAATTGCTTTAAAAAAATTTGGAGACACTATATGTAGGGTGAAACATTCCAGATATATATATACAGATTATTAAAGTTTGAGGAAATTTTTGAATTTGAAGGAGTTAAGTGTAAGACAGAGATAATGAATAGAATTGTTGAAAGATTACAAAGACAATAAATAAAATTATTGAAAGATTACAATTATACAAATGAGTATTATCTAGTAAGGATGGTGTTGTATTTGATGCATTGGACATAAAATTTGATAGCAATGTAGTACAAATTTAGATATTGAAGTTTCCAAATCTAGTGCAATAAAGAGTCTAAATGATTGAGTTGAAATTGGGGCAAAATGTAGTGTTATTAGCTAAATAGAATTTACTATCATTTTTATATGAAAGGATTAGCAAAGCCCTAACTGAGGATTCAAAATTTACAAATCTTATTAAGAAATTGAAAATGAATCTGAGTTTGGAGTTTGGATAGGAAAAAATGATATTTTGTGATTGTAGTATAAAGTATGTGTAACCGATATAGATGATTGAGTAAAGAGGTTATTAGAGAAAGCACAAATAGCAACTTGTGCCATACATCCTAGTAGGAATATGCTGAAAGAATATTTAGGTGCTAAGGATGTATAATCAAGTGATTGAATGTTTGATTTGCCAACATTTTTAACTATTGGAAATATATTTAGAGCTTATATTTTGGAGTTCCTAAGAATATGAGATCAATATACAGTTCTGATTGAATTTGATTGTAACAATCATTGTCACTGTAGTCTTAGCATGAACATACACTGTATAATTGAGAGGTTGAATTTAAAATTGTATAAGGTGTATAGGATAGAATGAGTCATCTGCCTTTATATTAAGACGAAGAAGGCCTAAGAATAGTTAAAGGCTAGAATTGATTCGAGATGCTATTGATAAGTGAAATGAATCTGTAGTAGAAATTAAATGATTCGAGAAAAACAAATGAGTTAGGTAGATTAACATCAAAGATATTGAATATAAAGAGATAGATAAAGTGTTTCTGAAAGTACCACCTAGGTGAAGTGTGCTTAAGTATGTTAAAAAGGGGAGCTAAGCCTGAATTGTGTTGGTCCATATGAAGTTATTGAGAGCACAGGACCATTGACTTAAGTTGTCTCACCAACAAAGATATATCAGATCTATACTGTGTTACATGAGTATGTTAAGAAATATAAATATGATCTGATATAGATGTATTATTGACACAAGAAGTGAAACTTGTGAGTAATATGAGATATATTGATGCATCAGTTAAGAGAGAAGGATGTCCTAATAAGTAATTGAAAGGTTGAGTGATTCCATCGACTAGAGTCAATTGGAAGAAATTATGCGAGTGATAAAGTTAAATGGGAAATGGAGGAAACATTACCCCTGCCTTTGTTTAGATGATTCAGATAAAAATTTCGAGGACAAAATTTATTAAGGGGGAAGGGAATTGTAATATCCTATTTTCCTACAAAGGTTAGAACCCTAGATTTCTGTAAATGAGAAATAACAATGAGAGATTAGAAAAATGCATTTCATACTCGTGCATAATATAACATTCATGTACGTGAAATTGATTATTGCACATATTACAAAAAATTTTCATGCACTCATTTGACATTTCTGGGTATAAATGATTGATTTAATGTGATTATAATGTGAATTATTGATTTTGTGTCTTAAAAATTTAGTTGGTATGTATAATTGGTGATTTAGAATTTTTAGTGACAGTTGAGAATTTTCTGGAGTTTTGGATAATTATGGATTAGGAAAAATGCCAAATAGCAGAACAATTGATAAATGGTAGTAGAAATAAGTGATGAGTGACAAAAGAAATAACTGATATATGATAATGGGATTTAATGGCACGTGTCATTTAAAATTGGGAGCTAATTGGATTAGAATTTGGAGACAAATGGACTAGTATTTTAAAAGACCAAATGAGAACCATAAGAAAGTTACATATGGCAAGTGACAAGTGTCCCTTGACACACCATTAATTAAACCCACGATTTTTATTAAGTGAAAGACAAGTCTTTTCCATATTCATCTTCTTCGTTTCTTCTTCTTCTCCATTTACGATTCTTGCTCTACCTATTCACAACGTTGATTTTTGTTAACAATAAAACCACCCACTTCATGATCCTTATTGTCCTCTTCATTTTGCCATAAAATGACCCGAACCACTCCTTGAATGATGATGGTCGTGTGATACATGGGAAAGTTAAGGTTAGGTGATTTTTGAAGATCTTGAAGCTTAAAAAGGTAAGTAGCATGTTATTCTTCTTGATTCGTTGAGTTAAGCATACATGATGATTGTTTGATGTTGAAAGATCTTGAAATGGGGATGAAAATATGTTGGAACATGGATGAGAAAATGAGCTTATATATATCTTATTCTTTTGTGTATATTGTGATTGATAGTTCATAAATTGTTAAGGAGATGATTTTACCTAGAATGACCATTTTAAATGTTGTAGAATGAATGCAGAATTTTATAAAGGGAGGATATATGTTCTTGTTTTGTTTTGAGGTGTGATCACATAGATTATTAGTAGCTGTTAAGAAGATGAACAAGAATGAGATTAAAGCTAAAGAAATGGCTAATGAAGTGTCTTGAAATGGGAAGAAGTAAGATGATAGCTTGAAGACAAATTAAAGTTGAAAATGAAGTTAAATGTGTGCTAGAATATGCTAGTTGTATTGCTTTTACTGAACATTCATCTGTATTTTGGCCATATCTTGATCTGTAGATATCCAAATGAGATGATTCTTTTAAAAAATTAAACTAGCAACATATGGCTAAAATTTCATGGCGGAATATAATTTTAATTTTTTCCTTAAGGGTTTTGAAATTTTGCTTGAAGTTGAGAACTATGTGCTATCATGGTATGAGAATAGTTTGTGGTGTCTTGGATATAACTTACAGAGTACTAAACCAAAATGCATGAAATTAATGTTATTAGACTCTTAACATTAATAGGAACATTTGATTAGAAGAAGGTGTTTCCTAAAAACTTCATTTGCTATGTCATAATGGTCGTACAAAATTGAACTAAAAATCTGTCTTGAGAAAAACTGCACTGAGGTTCGATGAATATAAGATTCTGTCTATGCATCATAAGTGAATGCTATTCATAGTATATTTTGTTATCTGATGCATTTCATAAAACGCATCTTCAGATGAAGGCATTATGATCAGAGTAGCCAGTCTAAAAGAGCTTTAAGCTCAGAATTCTGCAAAAAGAGCTTTGCTCTGTGATTTTTGTTTCTAGCTGAGCCCAATAGGCCAGTATCTGTATCTGTGATTTCTATATCTGACTAAGCCCAATAGGCTAGTATCCGTATCTGTATATGTATCTGAAAAGCACTCGGTCACAACAAATAATAATAAATTTGGAGTCTCATATGCATATGCATTTGTATATTTATGATTATGAAATATATGTTATGAAAATCTTTTCTGAATTTGTGATATTAAAGTGATATACTATGATAATGTAATTGATTGGGTTGTACATGTTTTCAAAGAATGTATGTGTAATGTGATTGATTGGGTTGTACAAGTTCTGAAAGAATGTATGTGAAGTGTATGACATTCATTATGTCTTATTGTGATGGAAAATGTTGTGAAATTGGTTGGTTGCATGATATTTTTGTATTTGCCTAAAGTGAGATCATCAATGATGGTTCACTCATTAAGTTTGCAAAACTCACCCCAATTTACAATATACTTTTTAGGCTTAGAGGAGACACCTAGTTAAATCAACTGGAGTTTAACCACTTTTTTTGAGTAAGAGATGGAGGTTAGGATCAGTTGACGTCTGCATATGTTTTTCTATTATTGTTTTTGTCTTAAAGAATGTATTCCACAAATATTGTACCTTTTATGTGAATAATTTTGTTATGTAGTGATTTTATGACTTAAAGTGTTTAAAAATTAAAAAGGGCCCAATGATTATTGAAATTTGGCAATGTGTATATTGTTTATGACAACTGTGATTGAAATTGTTATAAATAAAATAGGTCATTAAAATTTATTGGTTTTCCGAAAATGTGTGTGATGATTGAGAAAAAAATTGGAATGTGTTCCGTTTGACTACTCTAGTGCACCGCTTTCACAAGGTATGTGTTTGAATGTCCTCGAGATGTATGGATATGTGTTCGGTGGAAGTGGAGTGGTACATATATTAATCTCAATAAATATACTTTTTTAATATATATTAAAGGACCAAAATTTTGTGTTTTGAGTTGGATATATATTACAGACATAGTATTTTGTTTAATGATGACAATGATATCCTTCTGCAGTACTAGCCCAAGCACCACACGTTAATCACTTTCCTTATCATACCCAACTTTTAACATGTTCATATCTCCAAATGTTTTAAAATGCAATTGAAAATTTTAATATTTATCATAGAGATTATGATTTTATCATCTTAATCAAGCAGATTAGGATCTTAATGTAGTAGATTAGGATGAGATTGAGAAGAAAAAAGAAGGAACAATTACTCATTTATGTTTCTTTCTTTATAATAAAAGCGTGGAAATGACCGTCATCAGTCTATGGTCACTAGGTGTTTGCTTGCTAGATACAAAATGACCTGAGTTAGGTTCCTACCTTTATTGTGTTTATTAATTAGATAACATAGCTATCTAGAACATCGCAAAATATGTTCTCTTAGAATGCAGAGCTTCGTCCTAACAATCATGTACTTAAAGCAAAGCCACCTCCCTTTGTCAAGTTTCCATCTTACTCTTCATACTAATAAGTTGATGACAAGAGTCAAGTGTACTAGATTTTGTCATAAATATCAATGACTATGATTTTATGGGGATTTTTTTGTTGTTATTATTATATTCATGTGTTGTCTTGACATAGTCTAATGCTTAAAAATCTTTGGTCTTTCTTAATAAATGATTGACCTTAATTTTACAATATGTGAAATAATTAAAGTAATGAAAAACACAAACTTAAACATTTCTCTCTAATTGTTAAAACCATATATATATATATATATAATTAGCAAAATATTAAGAGTAATAATCATGTTAATTTGTTTTGCTTCAACAACCTTCTATGTATTTTTGTCTCATTCCTATTTCATTAATAAACTTAACTCTCAGCTTAGATCCGCTGCGATACTGACACATGGTGTTATTTGAGATGAGGTGGCACAATAGAGATGAGACCACCAAATGGAGGTGGCATTTTTTACCTGTAAATGATCTCATCGTAGAGCCTTCTATAAAACCTCAGGAATGGTAAGAAAGACTAGAGCGACTTGGAGGAAAGAGGGTTATAGGGTGTGCGGTTGACTAATTTTAACAACCTCACTTGCGGTCAGGTGCTGTGGCATCGAAGTTGACGAAAATAAAGTGTTATAGTTTATATAACCGTTGATGCTTCCATGTTGCGTTATATAAATTAGTGATGCGATAGAGATGGACCGAGCATTGAGTAGGGAGATACATGTTGACCCTAAAGGAGACTTACTAGTGGGCTCTACTTTCGGAGTAGTAGGGTGGCTCAAGGTGAGGTACCATGGTTTGAGTGAATTAAACTATTACGATACAACGAATGAAACCTTGAAGATGAGCATTAGTCATTTTTGGTTGTTGATTAACCTATGATGAAGGCTCAAATCGAAGGGAAGAGACTTATAAGTATCTGCAAAATCATAAAATTATAATGATTCTTCAAATTCTAATAAAGATACTACCATCGTGAGCATCGATAGCTTAATAGATGGTCAAACACCTTACAATCGTCCACATTGAACAATTATTAAGCAGGCAAGATTTGACTTATGAGTTTGTGGGGTGCTTGGTATAGAAAATTAACTATAAAAGGTAAAGAAAGGAACAAGAGTAGGTCAACAGTAATAACCTCTCATAGGTCAAAGAAGTCAAAGACTAGAGTACTTTTCATAAACAGGTAGAAAACGAGACAACACACTAAGAGACAAGAATTAAGAAAATAATTTTAAATTTTACCTTCCATAAATAAGAGAATAAAGAAGGTGGGTCGATTGCAAAAGCTTTGTAAAGCTTGCACGGATAGTACTCCTCCACAATTCTCAATACTGGTAAGAAAGATTTAGAAATGCTAAAGTAGGCTTGAACAAGTCTAAGAAGATAAGACAAACAAATTATAAGAAAACACTTGTTGCGTCACACCTAAATGCATTCTTACCCAACCAAAATTTGTTACATTACCCTAAATTTTTATGGATTATTAAGAAAATTCTGCAAGAAATGGACATACTTGCATTGAAAAGGGGTACAAATTGTTCGCTTTTTCTTACCATGGTTGATATAGCTACCTCCAGAGTAAACACCAAGAATCTTATGAATCTTCTAAAATTGAAGTGAAAGAAAGAATTTTGATATAACAAACGATGAACTAACAAAAAAGTAAGAAATTGAAATAGAGGTAGAATCTAAAAGTTCATATGGTCACTTAGAACTTATGAGAACAAAACTTCTGGTAGTTTTGTTTAAGTCAAAACATCTGTAACCAATAGGAATAAAGGAACAGTAAAAACTTTTAACCAGTATATACGTAATAGTTACAAAGTTGGAATCTTGAAAAGATACAGAAAAAGAGCCCTATTGAATATTCCCCTCTTTCCTTCAATTTGAAAAAATATAGAAAATGATAAAAGAGGTACATGGTGGAGTTGAAAAATACCAAAACAGGTCTTGATTTTTCATCGTGACCCACTACATAAGTGACTCCTTTTGTGATCTCAGCAGAAAATTCATCTGCCATCAAGTCTTTTGTATTTCGAACAAGAAACAGAAAGTAGAAAGTAATGAAAAATACAATAATTAATACATTTTGGGCTATTTTTTTCTTTATTTTGAATTGGTGGCTACTTTAACACTCAACCACTTGAACCGATTAAAAAAAGCAACATGCCACATATATAACAGGACAAAAAGGAAAATGAATGATTATAAACAAGAGAAGACTAAGAAGTAGCAAAAAATAACAACTAGAAGACTAAGAAGTAATAGAAAAATAATGTAGATTGTTGTTATAGTACCAATCACTATGTTGTCTCTCCAAGAAAGGCAAGCCCTTAAACTCTTTGGATCCTTCTTTCACGTTATCACCTTTAGCTTTAAGAAACCATCTAACAAAAGCATTGTTGCAGAATTTCTCTTATGATTAAGTGAAACATAATGTTAATGGAAGTAGCTATTCCTTCCATTATTGATATAATCTTGAAGATAAAGACAATAGAAACACTACAAATTTTTATCTCAAATTGAACATTCCTACTATAAATGAAACATTGGATCATGACCCATGGAAGGAAACTAAGTATGAACAGGAGGAACACAGAAAAAAAAAGATCCCACCTGTTTGAACAAGAGAGGACCTTATTTCCTTAAAATTTTGAGTACAACTTCAATGTTGTCAGTCCATTTCAGATGATCTTTGAGTCGAAGTTTTGTTTCTTTCTTGCCCATTTCGTGAAACCAGGAACAATATTAAGGGAAAGAAAGGAGGGTCGATATATGTGTGAGAGAATAATGATAATATGAATTCTCTTTTTTTATGTAGTGTAGATTTTAGGTTAATAGGTGTCGTTGCGAATGCCGAGGAAGGAGTAATAGAAAGATTTGGCATTGCATTCTCCTTCTTGCTACATTTCTAACTTTCTAGGTATAAAAAAAACTAGAGATATTTTCTGGAGAAACTTAGAGAGAGGTAAATAAAGAAAAGGCTTTGGTAGAGAGAGAATTAGAGATTATGAGAAAGTAGAGAGAGAAACCTAATTAATTTGTGACAAGATGAGAGACTGGATAGAGGCGCAGGAAAAGAGGAGGACGTTTTATTGCTATCTTTAATCCAAGACCATTTGTTGGTATAAGGAGTTCAGTGTTTTGGTGAAAAGGTGCAACACCATTTGTTGGGTTAATAACTGGTGATAAGGCTATTTGATGACGATTGGAAGGCATGACGATGACAACAATCCTTGACACTTAGTATATTATACTTAATAATTTCAAAGTAGAGTTCCTTTTTCTGGCATTTCATGTAAAACTCCATTACACTTCATTGAAGACAGTATCCTTCTGAAATGAACACTTCACTGAAAACAGTGTCCTTCTAAGATGAACTTCCTAACTGACTCAGGATATTTTTCTATCAATTTTTGTAGCAATATTTCCAAAGTTGTAATAGAAACGGAGCAATTTTAATTTAATTCTTAGGTTACACGATAATAAATTCCAAATTTCTTAAATTACTAGAACTTTATATATTTTATTTCTGACAAAAGTTTTATCAGAATTTGAATGAAGAAGTTACTACAAAAGTTTAACCCTTAAGCTTGATTAGTTTTTGTCTCACCGTGTGTTGCTTTATTAAATTAAACAAAATGACATCATTTTTATAAACTAAATTAGGTCACTTTAAACAAGGGCTAGTCATAAAACTTAAGTATAAGCTTGCCAAAAGCCTAAAAATTTAACTTTTAAGCCCAAACTTAGCTTAAATTCTAATCAAAACAAAATTTATCCCTTAACTGTGGAATGAACATGAATTTTTGTTGCTTTCCTACATTAAAAGGAAATACAGTAAAAATTACAAAAGGTATTACCTGAAGGACAGAAGTGTTGATAGTGAACTTGATGGCATCAGCAGTAGCATGAGATCACAAGTAATACATACCTCTCTTTAAACCCTTTTGTACCATAAAGAATAATAAACATTATGTAAATAAATACACAAAAGAACATATATATACAAAGGCATTATAACAAAGGAAATACCTTAGACCATGTATAGAAATGTAAGGAAGTTAGTTTCCCAAAATTTGGCTAGTACATATGTATATTAAGGCTTTGGCTGTAATCAATGGAATATCCACGATCAACAGCCTTATCAACCAAGGTTTTCTACTTCATCTCCCAAACAATCCTGGTAGCAATAATAAACAGAAACAAAGTTAATATGAAGGGTAAATTTTAAGTAAGAATAAGGATCAAACAAGAAATAGACATGCAAATTGCATTTAAATACTTTTAAATAAGCTTCATGTCATTAGGGATTTCAAGAATTTTCAAAACAACGCCATCCTCATAAATTTTTTGGTTCTTGACAGTAGGAGACCAAATCCCTA
>JAOSBO010188029.1:0-22078 GCA_027563915.1 Erythroxylum rotundifolium
TAAATATAATTTATATGTTACGATCATTAACAAATTAAATGTAATTGAATATAATTAAATAAAATGAAAATATAAATGAAAAAAAAATTAATAACAACAATTACCGACGGAAATGATCTTTTCCGTCGGTATATTACTTTGGAATTTACCGACGGAAAAGATCTTTTCCGTCGGTAATTGTTGTATATTTACCGACGGAAATAAAAAAACTGTCGGTAATTATGAACACAATGTACCGACGGTTTGCTTATTTCCGTCGATATTTTTGCAGACGGAAACTTTTTTTCGGTCGCTAAGTTACAGACGGAAATGATTTGCTCTGTCGGTAAACGTTAGCGACGGAAATTTTTTTTTCGTCGCTAAATTTGGCGACGCACAGTAAATTTCTGTCGGTAAATTTAGCTACGGCCGTATCCCGACGTTTTCGTGTTGTCGTTATATTCCATCGGTAACATTAATACCGACGGAATATTTGGTTATTCCGTCGGTAATTTCCGTCGCTAAACGTCTTTTTTCTTGTAGTGTAAGGAATCTAAATGTTGGACCAAATAGTGAGATGAAGGGGAAACAAGTTAATTTTACAGAAAAAGTAAATGAGGAGGGTAAGATATTTAATGTTGATTCTTCGATTGGTAATGCTTCTAGTGGAATGTGGTTTGTTGATAATGGATGTTTAAATCATAACCGGAATGAAGTCACTATTTATAGAACTTGATGAGTTCAAGAAAAGTGAATTTAAACTCGGAGACAACAAGCAGATGTAAGTGGAAGGCAAAGGTACGGTTGCCATCAAAACCTTGCAAGGTAACATAAAACTCCTAAATGATGTGCAATATGTTCCTAACTTGGCTCACAATTTGTTGAGAATTAGGCAATTGATGGATGGTGGTTACTCTATCATGTTTGATAACGTTTACTGTTGTGTTTATGATAAGAACTCCAGGAAGAAAAATGTTAGTATTCCTATGGATCAAAACAAAAATTTTAAACTTGAAGTTGCTAGCATGATAGATTTTGCCTTAGTTACTAGAACTAATGAAGCAAAATTGTGGCATCTATGCTATGGTCATTTGAATGAGAAAGGGATGAAACTGTTAAACCAAAATAATATTGTTATTAGGCTACCTAAAATTGATGAACTTGATTTTTGTAAAGGATGTAATTATGGGATACACCACAAAAGTTTGTTTCCTATAAACAAATCATGGAGAACTTCTAGCTATCTTCAAATAATGCAAGCTGATGTTTGTGATCCAATGAACATTAACTCCTTAGGTGGTAATTGCTATTTTTGCTCTTTATTGATGAGTGAGTTGGGTATATTTCTTGAACAAGAAGACAGAAGCCTTTGGATATTTCAAAAAAATTTCAAGGCCTTGGTTAAGAAGGAAAATGGGAACTGCATAAAAGCTATTCAAATAGATGGATAGAGGTGGTGAATTTACCTCTAATAAATATAATGCCTACTGTGAGTGTCATAGGATTCGTAGGAAGCTCATTGCACCATATACTCCAGAATATAATGGTGAACTACAAAGAAAAATCGAACCGTGGTGTAAATGGCTAGAAGTATGATTTCTGCAAGTGGTCTTCTAAAGCAATTCTGGGTAGAAAGTGTAGCAGCAGTTGTTTACCTATTGAATGTATCACCCATTAAGGAAATTCTAAATTTGACACCGTATAAAGCTTCGAAAGATAGAAAATTGCGGGTAAGTCATTTGAGAATTTTTTTATTGTATAGTCTAATTACCTCTCCTTCTCGCAAAAATATTTGAGAAAAATTCAGAAAATATATTTTATTGGATATTGTTTTTAATCAAAAGTATATAACCTATATAACCCAATGAATGACAAAGTTGTTATAAGCAGAGATGTTAGACTCAATGAAGAGGAATTTTAGGCTTAGAATGAAAACAATTCAGCACTTGTTGCTCCTCTAGTTTTAAAAAATATGGTTGAACTAACAAGTCCAATAATCCATTCAAGTAATATAAGTAGCTCTTCTTCTACTTTTCCAGACAGTAAGTTACCAACATTGAATAGCAGTAGCAAATGTTCATCTTCAGCAAGCACGCCACCTAGTTTGACATGTGATCACACACCCAAGAAATTTAGATCCTTAAGTGACATATGTGCCTTATGAAGTTTTACTCTATATGCTTTAGACCCTATTTCTTATATTGATGTTGTAGAAGAGCAAGTGTGGTAGAATGCAATGGCAAAAGAAATAAATTGCATCCAGAAGAACAATACATAGGAGTTGGGGATCTTCCTCAAGGCAAGAATTTAATTGGACTCAAATGGGTGTTCAGAACAAAGTATCATGTTGATGGCAGTATAGACAATCACAAAGCTTGCCTTGTTGTGAAAGGGTATACTCAATAACAAGCCATTGAATTTAAAGAAATGTTTTATCTTGTGACTTGCTTTGAGATGATGAGAACACTCTTAGCTTTTACTACTCAACTCAATTAGCTAGTGTACCAGTTCGACGTCAATTCTAGTTTTTTAATTGGTGAGCTAGAGGAAGAGGAGTATGTCTCTCAACCCGAAGGTTTTATTGTTGGCGATGGCAGTAAAGCATACAAGCTAAAGAATGCTCTATTTAGCCTCAAGCAAACCCCCGAGTGCGGTAAAGCAAGATTAATGCTTATTTCCTTGAAAAGGGTTTTTGAAAGGAGTAAAAATGAAATGAATCTTTACATAAAGAAGCAAGGTAACTGTGATTTTTTGATGGTATGCATGTATGTTGTTGACATTTATATGGGCTCATGTGAGTCTATTATTGTTGAATTCTAGTCCTCTATGATGAAAAAGTTTGAAATGTCAAACTTGTGTTTATTAAATTTTTTCCTTGGGCTTGAAATGAATCAAGATGATGATGAGATTTTTATTTTGCAAAAAAATATGACACTGATTTGCTGAACAATTTTACATTCTAAATTGTAAACTGGCTCTTACACCCATGAATTTTAATGAAAAAATTGTTATCGATGATTGAATGGGATTGGCAGACGCACAAGTCTTTAGAAGTATGGTTGGTAGTCTAAGTTATTTGTGTCATACAAGACTTGATATTGTTTTTTCAGTTAGTGTGATTTCAAGATTTATGCAAAGCCCAAACAAGCGTCACCTTGGGGCAGTGAAAAGGATTCTGAGATATGTTGCAGGAACTGCAGATTTTGGGATTTGATATGCAAAGAAACCAAGTTTCAAGTTATAGGGCTTCATAGATAGTGATTTGGTAGGGTGCTTGAAAGATAGAAAGAGCACCTCTAACTATGTGTTCTTCCTTGACTTAAGTGTTATTTCAGGAGCTCTAAGAAGCAAGAGGTAGTTGCACCATCAACTTCGGGAGCTGAATACATTGTAGCAATAGATTCATCATGTGAAGTAGTATGGTTGAGAAGATTATTACCAGATTTTCTCAAAAAGCAAGAAGGTGCAATTGAGATCTTCTGCGATAACAAGGCAACAATTTCAGTGACAAAAATCCAATTTATCATAGTCGAATGAAGCGTATTAACATTTGTTATCACTTCATTTTCGAAATCTTGCAGCTGAAATAATAATCATATTGAAGTTTTAAGGAACAAGGGAATAAGTTGATGATATTCTCACAAAGTCGCTGCCACATGCAAAGCATGAATATTTTAGAATGCAAATGGGAGTTACAAATTTTGAAGGAAAGTGTTGTGTCGAATATTATTCTTTGAAAATTGTTAGTGTTCAGTTATTAGTGAGTTTTCTAATTTCTTGGTCAAAGTAACATGTTTATTTTCTTTTAAATAGTGGAAGTGGTATACGTGGGCCTATTTACTCACTTCCTAGCTTGTTACTTAATTTTAGCTAAGTTGGTTCACTCTGAGTCTATTTAAGTACCTTAAGTGATGGTTTTATTTGCAATGAAAAACAAGAAGTTTGCATAGTATTTTTAGTTGACTCATCTGCTTCGTTTGCCTTTTTTCCTATATGCCCCAACAAATTATATTTATTTTCAAATTAATTTAGAAAAAATTTAACAACTCTTACCTATTAAATTTGATTATATAATTTCTGAAACATTTGTTTTTATTCCAATTTTCATTTTTTATCAAGTTTTTTGTCTTAATTTAATTTCTTTCATTTCTCTGTTTCTCTTTGAACCGGTTTCCTACATTTGTTTTAATTTTCTTTCCTTTTAACTTTCCACCAATCCAAGCATAGCGTAAAGTGTTCAGAGTATCATTTAATAACTCATATGCTTAGATTTTTATGGAGTTGCACATAGAAAAAGGGTACTGTTTATAGGAGGCTCTTTTGACCTAAGACTTAGCAGTTGGCATACAATTCTCGCATTAATGTTTGGGTACTCTAAACAGAAATGAACTCTTCGTCTCTTCACCTCTAACTAATAAGCAACAACTCTTATGTATAATCTTCAACGCGGGCTTTCATTAAATATCCGTGTCCTAAGAAGGTGCTTTCCAGGGAACTCGCTAGAGCCGGATGAAAAGACATGAGAAATTGAGAATGGCATTCTATGTAATAATCTCCAACTGCAAGGTTGTTGTATAATGCTAATCATATATAAGTATGTATGCCTTCCATTTTACACTACACAATAAGAACACAGCCTTCTGCCGCTAACTATTGCACTGAGAATGAAATTGTTCTCGCGCACAGCTTTCTTCAAAACCCTCTTTTTCTTCTTCTTTAGGATTGTCTTCAAACAATTTAAGCATGCAAAAGGTCTGCATAGACGTTTTAGCAATGCTAGTGTTGGTCAGAGTAAGCATCAGAAGTACCCTTCCCTTGCCAATAGGTCAGACCTGTCAAACAAAACCTTGGTTTTCAATGTGGAAGGAGCTTTGCTGCGATCCTCCTCTATGTTCCCTTACTTCATGCTTGTGGCCTTTGAAGCCGGAAGCATCTTAAGGGCTCTAGTTCTCTTTCTCCTGTACCCTGTTATTTGTTTAGTTGGTGTAGAAATGGGTTTAAAGATTATGGTTTTTGTATGCTTTTTTGGGATAAGAAAAGACAACTTTAGAGTTGGAAGAGCAGTTCTGCCAAAATTTTTCTTGGAGGATGTTGGGTTGGAGGCATTTGAGGTGATCAAAAGAGGTGGGAAGAAGGTAGCAGTCAGTGACTTTCCTCAACCAATGATTGAGAGTTTCTTACGAGAGTATTTCGAGATTGACGTTGTTGTTGGGAGAGGGTTAAAGTCATTTCATGGTTATTTTGTGGGGTTTATGCATCAGGGAAAGGAGGAGATGGTTACTTTGGAGGAACTACTTGCAAACCAAAAGTTACTTAGCCGTGATGTCATTGGCATAACAACCTTCCACAGATCCGCTGAACATCAGTTGTTCTCTTATTGCAAGGTGAGTTATTTACGATCTTTTGTCAACTTCTTGATACCCCAGAAAATTTGGAAGACTGAAACTGACATGATCCTATTCATTTTCTTCCCGTATAAGAAACGACATAAAAAGCCATCTTCGAAATTAATCAATAAATTGTGGTTTGTGGAAATTCAATTTATTTGTTTGTTTAATCAATTGTGAATAATTAGAAACTCCAAAGTACAATTAATTTTCAATCTAACTTACGGTAAACTTACTGTTCTATTGCTTAGTCTAGATGTTATCTTGCATCAGTAGCTCCGAAACCACCCGGGAGGAGTTATTGGTAACTCTGCGGATTCCAATTTTGTATTCAATTCCTTATTCCCATGTAAATCTGCCGCATGAACATGATTGCCCCCTCTAAGTATAGTTTATCAGAGATCCAGAATCTATAAACATCAAAATTATGTGTCCATCTACTAGGTCTATTTAATGTGGGGTAGAAGAGTGGTCATATATCAACTACTGAATCGACAGTATGCCCATGGTGAAGTCTTATCTCAGCAATCAAACCTTCTGATTCTCAATAAAAAATTTTCAAGAAGTAAATTGAAATAACAATTATGTCTGACTTGATATCTACATTGCTAAAGTTCTTTCCATTGTGGCAACAGGAGATTTTCTTGGTCAGAAGATCAGACAAGAGAAGCTGGCAATGTCTACCTAGAGACAAATACCCACAACCACTTATTTTTCATGATGGCAGAGTCGCAGTTAGACCAACCCCGCTCCCCGTTCTGGCTTTGTTCATGTGGTTACCTTTTGGTTTTGCCCTTTCCCTAATCAGAGGCTTTGTTGCTTTGACTCTTCCCTATGATTTTTCTGTTCCTCTGTTGACGTTCTTGGGGCTTCGAGTCGGTATGTCACAGCCTAAAACTAAAAGCTCAAAGGCTCTTTCAGGACAAGATGCTCATGAAAAACCAAAAAAGGGTTTACTTTATGTTTGTAATCATAGGACCTTACTGGACCCCCTTTACCTGTCTTTCACATTAAAGAAGAATTTCACTGCTGTCACATACAGCCTCAGCAAAGTGTCAGAGATGCTTTCACCGATCAAGACCGTCAGATTAACTCGGAATCGTGATCAAGATGGAAAAATGATGGAAGAGTTATTAAGTCAAGGTGATCTTGTGGTTTGCCCAGAGGGGACAACCTGCAGAGAACCATACCTATTGAGATTTAGCCCGTTGTTCTCAGAGATGAGTGATGAGATAATTCCTGTTGCTCTAGAAGCTCATGTAAGTATGTTCTATGGGACAACTGCTGGGGGGCTCAAGTGCTTAGACCCACTTTTCTTCCTCATGAACCCTCTGCCAACTTACACAATCAAAGTGCTGGAAGGTGTATCAGGACTGACCAAAAACCCTGACGATGATCAAAAATCAAGGTTTGACATTGCCAATTATGTACAAAGTGAGATCAGTAAGGCACTAGGATTTGAGTGCACCAAGCTGACGAGAAGAGACAAGTACTTGATTTTGGCCGGCAATGAAGGTATAACTGGTTCAACTAACAAATCCTCAAACACTTGAAGGTGCAACGGCAAAGACTTCGAGAAATTGGACCTTTGATGGACGACAAGTTCGTTAGATTTTGGAGTTTCCAGGCAGAGAATCTATAGCTTCTATTCAATGGCTTCATTCTTTCCAGACGATTAGGATACTAGCTACTGAAAAAAAAATATTCTTAGTCTTATTCCTATGTTTTTTATTGATAAGTTGTAACAGAAGTTATTTTACAAGTTAGTTTCCTAAAGAAAATTGATACTGCTTCACAATGATTGAGTTGTATATATGTATTATATTAACTATTAAGACTTACACATCGTATAATTATGTCTTTATAACATCAAAAAGCATAAAACTGTTGACATGTATTTCATGATCAATTAGCTTATACCACATATCAGCATATGAATGTGCCGAGTTTAATTATGTAATAGAGATGATTTATTACTTTAGAAACGGAGGGTCGAGGTAAAATAATTTCATCTCGTCCTTAATATGTCGATCCCTTGCTTGCATCACTTTGTAATTCTTATTACATCTTAAAGTTCTACGTTTTGATTTAAACGAAGCGAGGAAATACAATATACAAAAAGGAGTTAATAGTGATTGTGTTGTGTATCATGCCACTTGCCTTTTTCTTCAATTCATGTGCCTATTCCCCCTAATTTGTTACCCCACTGACATGGAATGAATCTTATACTTCAATTGGTTTTCATAATTTATTCTCACAACTTCTGGACTTGAGTTTAGAAAGTGCTTGCCAAAACGAAATCTTGAATCTTCTCCACATTTGATGAGCGCCACAATATCATCGATTACACCACCATTTTTACTCGGGGAAAGTAGCATCTGCATTTAATTCACGATGTCAGTCTAAACATAACTAAGAGTTGCAAGTGGACCATGAGATAATAAAATAGAAACTCAAATCTTGCTTCCCGGATTTACATATGTTGCTTTTGTTTTTTAATCTTTTTCATGTCTCTTACGGTCGGGTCTTTCACTTTCTCGTCTCTTTTCTTATGTACTACTTCACCATATGTATCACATCATTCCTCTCTAGGTAGGAGAATGATTCGATTCTTTACTACTTAATGTTACCGAGAGAAAAAAGTGATGAACAATTCAAGGTTTGACTCTGATTGAGGATCGGGAAAGTTAGTAGAACGACGTTTGATCTTGATGTTTGTAGTTATTTGTCCTATATCTTTGTGTGCTGAACGTTTTTCTAGGAACTTCAAAGTATTTTAAAATGACATACGAGGCCTATTTAATAAGTACTCTTATATTAAATTCCACTCAATCGTTAAGGCTGTAAGTAGTTGTAGTGAGATACGCGTCTTGGCATCGTGTCAAGGTCAAGCCAATACAATTTGACAACTTCATGTTATACACCTAGATAATGAACGAGAAAATATAATTATTCAAGCATTCACCAACTTTTTGGCTTTTACCCAACTTAAATGATTTTTTTTAAAATTGGATATTATTTTTAATTTATTACGGGATTATGTAAAAGGCATAAATTCAGGACAAAGCAACTCCCCAAACCAAAAGTTTTCCAGAAAATTGGTAATCCGCATTTACTTTAACTCGTTACCTTATTAATTTATTTATTGAACGGCATATTTCCAAACTTCTAGAAAAAGTAAAATCAATAGATGCATTTTCTTATACATGATGTAGCATTAAATCAAAAAACAAGTACAAGTGCACTAGGAGTAGGATCGGCTTGTTGTTCTTGTTAAGTAATTGACTTTTAGTTAATGTGAAGACAAGTCGCTAAGTATTTATGGAGTAAACACGAATTTCTTCGTTGCTTTGATTATCTAACAGCGCAACACCGTCCATTTTGAGAATTAAGTCTGAAAGAGTGGAACTTTCAAAACCAAAAGTATGAAAGAGCGGAAGAAGGTTGACACGTTCTACGTTTTAATGTTTGATTTAATTGTTTTGTGCCAAAAGTCCAGCTTAGAGGTAGCCTTACATACGACTTCGGAGATTGTTAAATAAATAAATAAACAAAGCACAGCTAATAAATGCAACTTGCTCAGTTGGTTACTTCCAGGTTGTGCACTGTCCAATCCAAACGAGACAATTTTACTTCGGCCCTTTGTTGACCGACCGAAATGAACCCATCCACTTTTGTCACTTGGCAATTATGAGTTGCCTTACACAAGCGATCAGGATCAAATATGAAAGTGAATAAACTAAGAAAATATAATAAATGCCTCTTTTGCCTTTTATAACTTTGAACGAACTTTTCTACAACTCAACCTTTGCATTTTTAAGATGACGTTTATGAAAGTCGATTAATAAAATGTTGTAAACTTTTTTTGTAATTTTCTTAACACGTGAATTTTTTTAATGAGCCAGAAAATCTGAACGTTCACATCTTATTTTAACAAAAGTAGGAGACGTTAACCTTGTATATATAATATCTATATCGGATCTTCCCATCACAAGCTAATGCATATCTGGCCTACATTAATTAAGGTCAATTATCTTTGCTAGACTTTAACCTATTAAACTATATTTTTTATAGGGCTATTTTATTATTTTTATCTAGATCAAAATCGATTCGCTTAACCATAAATTTATTAAAATCATAAAAATGTAATTAATTATTATCCAACCTTAGCAAAATTACTAACATTCTCCCTCTTGTGCAATAAATTATAGTAGTTGTAACAATTATAAAACTAGCACAACAATGGTTAAGTCAAAACACTAAATAGATCAACCAAGTTTAAAAAATCATTTGATCCAAAAATAATGAAAGTCTATCATTTCGTCCTGTAAGCCTTTCAATATAGGAAAATATCAAATGCATGTGTCATGTGTAACAAAGATTCAATACAATCACACATATCTAATACTTCACTAACATGAATGAGAAAATAGAATGTGACAAATTAAGATGATTCCTGTATGATTTGAAATGTATCATCTTTTCGTTTGTAGGTCTCAATTTTTCTGAACTTTTTGTTAAACACTTAAACAAGATTAGAGAAAATTGTTTTCTCTCACTGCATGCTAAACTACAATAAAGAAAACCCTTATGGGATTAAACACTTATATCCTCCTATGTCATATCAAATATATATATATACATATGCCCAATGACCTTTTAAAATGCTTAAGATCAACACAAATCTTAAGACTTTTACTTGTATCATGACAATACATATAACAATATGTACGAATGAGAACAAAATGGTAATCATCTTTATTCATAAAACATACTGTCATAATACTTAAAAAAAATATAAATGTATAAAGAGTAAACGTAGTGATCCCTAACTATATAAAGATTTCAATACATCCATACTGTATACATGTCGCACAAAAACAAGTGGGTGAAGTCCTTTAGTTAAAGGATCAGCAAGCATATCCTCAATTCTCAAATGCTCTACCTCGATTTCTCCTTTCTGGATCAATCCTTTATAGTTAAATACTTAACCTCCAAATGCTTAGATCATGTGATATTCTTATTGTTGTTACTGAATAACATAGCAAAAAGATTATCTCATTACAACCAAATGGATCTATCCACTGAATCAACCACAGACAATTCATAAATCAAGTTCCTTAGTCAAGCTACCTGTGTAGTAGCAACATAACATGGCACAAATTATGCATATATAGTCGAGGAAGTTATCAATATCTACTTGACACTCTTCTATGATACTGCACCATCTGATAACATAAAGATATATCCTAATGTGAACTTTTTGCCATCTGTGCACATAACAAAATCCAAATATGTATACCCTACGAGTTTTGAATTGTTTAGCCTTTTGTATATCAACATATAATCCTTAGTTTTCTTTAAATATCTTAACACTCTTTTAACTGCATTCTAGTGGTCTATTCTTGGGTTAGTCAGATATCTACTCAGAAATCCAACAGCAAATGCAATGTTCGGTCTAGTGCACACCTGAACATATATCACGTTACCAACAACACTAAAAATAAGGCATATTCTTCATAGTCTCTCTCTCTCTGTGTATCATTCTTTGGATATGGAGCCAAAAATAATCTCTCTCCATAAGAGATAGGTGCTACAACAGGTTTATAATCAGCCATATTAAACCTTTATAGTACTCGATCAATGTTTGTTCTTTATGAGAGGCCTGATAAGTGTCGAGACCTGTCCTAGTGAATCTGAATACTTAGGACAAAAGATACGTCTTCAAGGTCCTTCATGCAAAATGTTTGTCCAAAAATTGCTTATGGTCAAATAATTTGATCCAAGTAAGATATCATCCACGTACAAAATTAGAAAGATAACTTTGCTCCCCTTGTAATACAAACACCTTTCAACTTTATTTTCTACGAAGCCAAAAGAGGAAACAACCTCATCAAACTTAAAGTACCACTATTTCAAAGCTTGTTCCAAACCATATATTGATTTTCTCAATTTACAAACCTTGTTAGGCTTTTCTTGATCCTAAATCCTTTAAGTTGTTCCATATAGACCTCTTTATAAAGGTCTCTATTCAGGAAAGTAGTTTAAACCTCCATATGATGTAACTTCATATCATAATGAGTTATTATTTTTATAATCACTCTGAATGCATCCTTAGAGGATACTAGAGAAAATGTAACATTAAAGTCAATTCCTTCTCTCTAAGCGAACCATTTGACAACCAACTAAGCTTTAAATCGCTTAACTTTACCCTAAGAGTCCTTTTAACTAATAGGTTTGTAATTTTGAGGCAAATCAATAAGCTCTCATACCTTTTTATGCTTCATGGATTACATATCATCTTTCATTGTTCAAAAATGGTAAATCTTTTGGAAAAAGTAATTGGATTAACAAAATGTCTATTATCATAATCTTATTCGCCCAAATAGATTATATAATCAGATGAAATGGTAAATCTTCTCACTCTATTGGATCTTCTTAAGTAAATTGGTTCTTGTACCTTAGGAACTTCAATTGTGCAAGTATACTGGCATGGTGCCAAGACCTTGATCTATTGGTTCTAACTGTAAGAATGATGGATATGAAATAACTATAGTACATGTCCTGCTATCATTTGAAAGTTGATAAGGACCATGTTTATCATAAACATCATATTCCAAAAACTTAGTTGTTTATAATTCCACAATTCTATACCTTCCTTCTCCACAGTAAAATCTTTATCCCCTAGAGTGGTTAGGATATCCAACAAAACAACAAAGAGTATAATGAGAATGTAACTTATTTCATAAGGATTATATAAATGTATCTCAGCAGGGCAACCCCAAACACGAATGTGGGCAAAGTTAGGCTTCTACCCTTTCCAGAGTTAAAATGGCATCTTTGAAACTGATTTGCTTGGGACTTTGTTGAGTGTGTATAAGGCAGTCTTTATGACTTCATGCTAAAGGTAATCAAGTAGGTTAGTCCTACTGTGCATCGATCTCATCATTTCTTTGTGATTATCCTTTTCAGTTACATCATTTTGCTTAGGACTACCTATTATAGTGAACAGATCCACTATTCCATATGATTTCACATAACAAACAAACTCTTTTCTTATCCTGAAACCCCATATTTGCAATAATATTCTCCTCTACTGTCAAATCTAACAATATTGATTTTCCTTTCCAATTGGTTCTCAACTTTAACCTTAAAGATCTTGAATTTCTCAAGAACTTTAAATTTTTCTTTAAGTAAGAACACATAACCATAACGGGAATAGTAATCAGTAAAAGTCAGAAAATATCTTGAATTGCACAATGTAACTATATAAGGTCCACAAATATCTGTATATATTTGTGACAATGTACTATCAATAAAGGCAAATCCTTATGCATATTCTGATCATCACATTTCAGTGTTGAAAACATTATCAATTTACTTTATTTTGAGAATTTATCACAAGAAAAATCTTAATCGGAGTGATAATCATGCAATATCGAACAATAAACATACCACATAAGATCTTTTGTTTTTAGTTCACAACATGAAATTTCACTCAAAATTGGCTTTAATAACCTTTATTTGACTTTTTTGAATTTAACCCTTAATTATTACTAATGTAATAAATTTAGAAAAATTAAAAAACTCACTTTATGAATTCACGGAACCACAAAATTGAACCAAAATAACTAGAGGGATATTTTAGTGAATTCTAAAATTTTGAGTTTTTTTAGCGCTAACGTCATCATAACGTCAACACAGAGTTGACAGCTGATGTCAGTGGCGCGCATTGGGAGAGGGAGCATGTGTTACAAACGCTAGATGCACACCAATGCGATTATACTCTGCTGATGCTCCAGACACGTGGCACATGCGTTAGATTTAAACCACCTCTAAGAGGCATTTGAGTTGTCAAGCGAGTATGCCACATGCGTCTGATGTTTCTCTCTCTCTTTTGCTCACAATTGCCTAAAAATGTCAATTTTTGGTGATTTTTAGGCTAGTTTTTGACATCCAAAGCTCGTTTTCAACCTATTTTTTAATGTTAAACACATTCGACATGAATTCAAGCAATTATATGTAATTAATAAAAACAAATTGGTTTCTCTGAATTTTTTATGGAGAAAATCCAAAAATCTTCATTTCTATTTATACAATCACGTAATTACCTTGATACCACGTGTAACATGTAACAAGAGTCTTAATTACATGCCCAAGATCAAACATGAAAGTGGAAGAAAACACGAGAAGTACCTTTTTTTCTATCCATAACTTTGAAAGAGCTTTTCGACACAAAAACCTTTGAGTTTTCATGACTACCTTTACGAAATTCGATCAACCGGATGTCATTAACATCTTTTTGAGACTTTTTAAACCATGAACCTTTTAACAAATCAGAGAATTCAAACGTTTGTGTCTTACTTCAGCAAAAGTAGGAGAACTTAACCTTGTATATATAGCATCTATATCAGGTCTCTTCATCACTGTTCTAATATATGTCTAGCCCACACTTACTAGGTTCCATTTTCTTCGGTGGACTGCAGCCTATTAAAACCAAATCCTTTGTGGGGCTACTTTATCATCTTTATCCAAATAAAATTTGATTTCCTTAATTATAAATTTATTAAAATCGTAAAAACGTAATTAATTGTTGTCCAATTTTAGGAAAATTACTAACAAGTTGGACTATACAGAATCCTTGGACATTTCTACTTTAGTCACTTGGCAACACATTATCAGTTTTACCACATAGAATCCTTGGACATTTGGAGTTATTCTATTACTAGTGGCTTCTTGCAACTTGGGCCAAGTCCCTAGTGCTTTTTGTCTAAGTTAAACAAAGTTAAACAAACTCAACAGTGATTGAATGCCCACATTTCTAATCTTCTTAAATCATATTTCATCTTGTCGATCCTTTCTTCAAAATGGGTTATTGAGGTTCAACTTGGTGTGAGAATGAAGAAGGCAAAGAAACAACTGGGCGCATGGTGTCGATGACCATTGGCAATGACACGTGTAGAGGAGATAACAGGCATCTGTTGTTGGAAATGGTTGTCTATTCTGCTATGTCCTGTCAACACCTTAAAGATACTAAGCACTTATAAAAATCATCCACGTTTTGCACTGAAGACAGACTCCAATTGATGCAAGCATTTATATGTAGCTACCGATCCACCAAAGTCCAGCGACGGTCATCTTCCACCTCAAACATGTGATCCAGCAAAGCCCTAAGTGCTAACCTCCAACCTATTCTTGGAGC
Organism: Erythroxylum rotundifolium; assembly: GCA_027563915.1. Classification (NCBI taxonomy): domain Eukaryota; kingdom Viridiplantae; phylum Streptophyta; class Magnoliopsida; order Malpighiales; family Erythroxylaceae; genus Erythroxylum; species Erythroxylum rotundifolium. Next base: position 14,569 of record JAOSBO010188029.1, read on the forward strand.
TTTATCATGTCACCAACAAAATTAGCCGTCAACTTCAGTTCCATTTTCAGCCTTTGGACACACACACACACACACACACCCACACCTACACACACACACCCACATTCGCACTCGCACACGCGCACGCACACTCACACACACACTAGTAATATAAATATGATCACAATTGAAATAATTAGTTATACACACACACATGTAGTATTACTAATATAAATATGATTACAATTGAAATAATTAGTTATAAGTTATTTTGTTAAAATAACTTGATAAAAGATTAATAAATATTTCTTTTTAAAATTATCTATTCTTTAACATACGTTTTATTGATAAAAATATTTTGTAATATTGAAATTATAAGAGAATCAGGCTCAATTCAAGTGACATACTAATATTTCCTTTCATCTTTTCCAACACAAAGTAGGATGACAAAAGAAGTTCACTTTCGGCCCAATCAGTAGAACACTTGAATGACCCAAGTAGCCATGTCTTTTAGGGCCTTAAGTTTAAATTGGGCTGTAAACCCAATTACAGAAATTTCGGAAAATTTCCAGGCTGCAAAAAAGATAAAAAACAAGGACCAATTAGCAAATCTCGAAACTTCCTATACTTGTGATATAAAGACAACGTTCACGCCCTAGCCTCCTCCTTTTTTCCAATTGTTTTAGTATTTCTAGGGTTTACAGACTCAAATCTCACTTCTCATATTATTCTCAATTTGGAGGGTCCTTGAGATCTGGAGATTTTGAATGGGTACGGAAAGGAAGAGAAAGGTGAGCTTGTTCGACGTTGTTGACGAGACAGCGCTCTCGGCGAAGATAACGAAAAATAACGGCGGCGGCGCGGTGGCGATGAGCAACAATGGTAATAGCTCGATTAACCGGTGGAATGGGAGGCCGTACTCGCAAAGGTACTATGAGATACTAGAGAAGAGAAGAACTTTGCCTGTATGGCAACAGAAAGAAGAGTTCTTCCAGGCTTTGAGAAAAAACCAGGTGCTTGTTCTTGTCGGTGAAACTGGTAGTGGAAAAACTACCCAGGTTAGTTTTAATCTTATATTTGAATAATTTTTTTATTAGTAATGTTTTTAATTAGCTTTAATTTTCCGAGAGAATATTGTGATTGATTTTCATGGCTATTAATTTGGGAGGCATGGTAAATGTGTCTGCTAATACACCATGTTTGGGTAACAGATTCCTCAATTTGTTTTAGAAGCTGTAGACATAGAAACTCCAGATAAACGAAGGAAAATGATGATTGGTTGTACCCAACCTCGGAGAGTGGCTGCAATGTCTGTTTCTAGACGTGTTGCCGAGGAGATGGATGTGAATATTGGTGAAGAGGTTGGTTACAGTATTCGTTTTGAAGACTGTAGCAGTGCAAGAACAGTTTTGAAGTAAGCTTTTTCTGATCTGTTCGTTTTGAATTTGATGGGATACTGCATTTATGATATCTATTTTTATTAAACTGTATGCCAATATGGTGCTTTCCATTATGCGGCAGGTATCTGACGGATGGTATGCTTTTAAGAGAAGCAATGACTGATCCACTTTTGGAACGTTACAAAGTTATAATCCTTGATGAAGCTCATGAAAGAACTCTGGCAACTGACGTGCTATTTGGGCTTCTTAAAGAAGTACTTAGGAATAGATCTGACCTGAAGCTCGTTGTGATGAGTGCTACTCTTGAGGCTGAGAAGTTTCAGGGTTACTTTAATGGTGCTCCTCTTATGAAGGTTCCTGGTAGGCTTCACCCTGTTGAGATTTTCTATACTCAGGAACCTGAAAGGGATTATTTGGAGGCTGGTATTCGGACTGTTGTACAGATACACATGTGTGAACCTGCTGGGGACATACTTGTCTTCCTAACTGGTGAAGAGGAGATTGAAGATGCATGCCGCAAGATAACAAAGGAAGTTGCTAATATGGGGGATCAAGTGGGGCCAGTTAAAGTAGTGCCTCTTTATTCAACTCTTCCTCCTGCAATGCAACAGAAAATTTTTGAACCTGCTCCACCACCTCTGAATGAGGGTGGTCCTGCTGGAAGGAAGATTGTTGTGTCGACAAATATTGCAGAAACTTCTTTGACCATAGATGGCATTGTTTATGTTATTGATCCTGGTTTTGCTAAGCAAAAAGTTTATAACCCACGAGTGCGAGTTGAGTCATTGTTAGTGTCCCCGATATCAAAGGCAAGTGCCCACCAGAGGGCAGGTCGTGCTGGTAGAACTCAGCCAGGAAAATGTTTCAGACTCTATACTGAGAAAAGTTTCAATCAAGATCTCCAACCTCAGACTTATCCGGAAATATTGCGATCAAATCTTGCAAATACAGTTCTGACATTGAAGAAGCTGGGGATTGATGATCTAGTTCATTTTGATTTCATGGACCCTCCTGCACCCGAGACATTGATGCGAGCTTTAGAGGTTTTGAATTATTTGGGAGCATTAGATGATGAAGGGAACTTGACAAAGCTGGGGGAAATAATGAGCGAGTTTCCATTAGATCCTCAGATGTCCAAGATGCTGGTTGTAAGTCCGGAATTCAATTGCTCAAATGAGATCCTGTCAATTTCTGCCATGCTTTCAGGTATTATCTATTACTATGTTACTTCTTTGTGTCAGTCTCAAGGTCTGGTGTTATTCTAGATGCCATTGGGGATCATTACTAGAGATGATGCATCCTTTGTATATGGCATGCATGTGCAGAGAACTAGTGAACTGGTTCTCTGCAAATTGTGATAGTTGTTTAACTACTTGCATGTGTATAGAATATGCATGCATGCAGTTGAACAATGTGTCAAATTAGGTTGTCATCAGCAACTGTCTTGTATGGGTTCCATGCCCCCGGTTGGCATGTACCATCGGATTCTAAGTAGGTGCTGATGCAGATAGTTGCAGTTTCTCAGTATTATCTCATCAAGCAAATGGTCTCGTCTCGCCTGTATGCATCTGCTGACCTTCAATGGGCCTCTTCTGTGATAACCAAATTCTGTCTTTAGTACCCAATTGCTTTGTCCGCCCTAGGGAGGCTCAAAAAGCTGCTGATGAAGCAAAGGCTAGGTTTGGGCACATAGATGGAGATCACTTGACGTTGTTAAATGTATATCACGCATATAAACAGAACAGTGAGTATCTACTCTTCTTGGTACTTCATTCTCTGGATTTTTTACAGAAATGCCATACTTATGAGGTCATTGTTTTTGTTGGGCTGCAGATGAGGATCCATCTTGGTGCTATGAAAATTTTGTCAACCACAGAGCACTCAAAGCTGCTGATAATGTTAGGCAACAGCTTGTACGCATCATGGCCAGGTTTAACCTCAAGTTATGCAGCACAGACTTCTCCAGCCGTGACTACTATGTCAACATTAGAAAGGCCATGCTAGCAGGTTATTTTATGCAGGTTGCTCACCTTGAACGGACTGGACACTACCTGACAGTGAAGGACAACCAAGTATGTTTGGAGTTTATCTGCTATCCCTGAAACACTAGTATCAAGATTTGATCTTTTCATGCTCCATATGTTAAGGCTCTTTTCTAGTTGTGAGAAGATAAAGAGGCCTTCTTACATTGTTGTGTTATTCTTGCTGGAGTATTGACAAGTTCAACTACAAGTGATGGAATATCAAGGCTTATGATTTTGTATTCTTTCTACAGGTGGTACACTTGCATCCCTCAAATTGTCTGGATCACAAGCCGGAGTGGGTCATTTACAATGAGTATGTGCTAACCAGCAGGAATTTTATTCGTACAGTGACAGATATTCGTGGTGAATGGTTAGTATTCTACTTTTTCTTATCTCTGTGTTCAACCTGTCTAGGGTGATGTTTGTTTTGCATGACGTTAGCCGGTAATGGTTTCTTTTTCTTGTGATTGTTGGATGTTTTGTTATTGAAACATGAAGGTTTATTGGAGACCTTGTGATTTTCATATTTGCTGGATCTTCTAATTCTTGTTCTATATATTCTCACAATAAAGTTTGCTGAACGTAGGCTTGTAGACGTTGCGCCACACTACTATGATTTGACGAATTTTCCTCAATGCGAAGCCAAGCGGGTTCTTGAGAAGCTGTACAAGAAACGAGAGAGAGAAAGGGAAGAGAGTAAAAACAAAAACTGAAAGGGCGTGGCCTGAAAGATTAAAAGATTACCGGCCAACTATTTAAAGAATGTGGCTTTGCTATTGGGAGCGGTTGGACTATAACTAATTTGTGGCACATTAAAATGGATTGTATCATTAGGCCTAGCAATCATTTCCTATTGTACTATCGACATTCCATATGTGGTTTACAACGTTTCTTAGTTGCCATTTTTTGTAACATTTGAAACAAAAATGAATGAATGTGAAAAATCTGTGGTAATTTCTGGATTAATTTAGTTTCAGTATTACTTAAGGTCTAAATCACGTTTGTCCGTTTGTAATGGTTTAATCAAATGGGCGGGTGTTTTTGTAATAACAATAGGGGAAGCAAAAAGTGGCCCATCTAGTGGTTTATTGCAGCAGAGGAGTTATGTTTAGCTTGTACTGGAACTCCGACCCGTGAGCAGCAGCACAGCTTGATAGAGGGGAATGCACAATCATATCTTGCAAGATGATTAGGCACTTCCTGTTGAGTTTGCGGTGTCGTACCTTATCATACAATTAATTCGGTTTCAACCCATGGAGAAAATTCCTGAGTTTGCTGGCCTATAACAGGGAACCACCAAGTCATGAGCTAGCACGTCGAACTGGAGATCCTTTTCTTTCTACACTCGACTCGCTCGTTCACGTTGGGGTGGAAGTTTGAAGTTTACATAATTAGAAGTCGGGACAATTCCAGACGATCATATTAGTCAAAGTGAGCTTGATTATTTCATTAAACTGCCCTTCACTGTGTACGTCTCTCAACTGTCCCGAATATGTCCATCCCTGGTCCTGTTTTGGGTACTTTCACACTACTACTGCCAATGTCACGACATGATATCACAAATCAAGCGGGAGAAGGCAGTATGATAACCAAATGAATGTTTAAACTAGGGGATAACAGAATGTGAATTGTTCTGGTTTCAGCTTATATCCACAGGAGATTCAATCCAACTCCCAGCCTTCTGGTTTTGAACACCCCTTTTCTTCATAATTTTCCTCAGTTCAATTATTTTGGTCCACTGCGCTCTTTCTCCATGAATCTTTGACAACATTGAATAAGCTATAGGATGATCTTTTTCCATCTTGCGGATACCCTCTGCAGCAAACTCGCCAAGTTCCAAACTTGAATGCAAGCCACAAGCTCCAAGCAATGCACCCCACAGAACCACGTCAGGCCTAAATGGCATTTCTTTGATCAATTTCTCTGCTTTCTCCAGCTGACCGGCTCTCCCATAGAGGTCCACCATACATGTGTAATGCTCCAACTCTGCTTCTATGCCATAATTTATGCTCATCGATTCGAAGTGCTTTTCCCCTTCCGTTACTAATCCTCCATGTGCACATGCAGACAATACGTTGATAAATGTTATTTGATCGGGAATGACTCCACATTTTATCAATCTCTCAAACTCTGCCAGTGCTCTAGTTGGAAGCCCATGCCTGGCATAACATCCTATTATGGAGTTCCAAGACACTAAATTCTTAATTTCCATAGACTCAAAAATGGAAAAAGCAGCATCAATTTCACCACATTTCCCATACATACCGAAAAGTGAAGTCCATAAGTATACATTTTCTGGTATACCAGATTTTAAAATGATTGAGTGAACTTGCTGCCCCATGAGAAGAGATGAACATCCAGAGCAAGCGTCCAAAACACAAGAAAATGTAAAATGATTTGGTCTGCTCCCTGAATCCACCATCAAACGAAAAAGCTTCAGGGCCTTCGTATAACTCTCATCTTGCACATATCCACTAATCAGTACAGTCCATGAAACAACATCCTTTTTGTCCATCTTATCAAACATTGTCCTAGCCTTGTCAATTCTCTTGTTGGCAATGTACCCATGAACCAAATTTGTCCAGGATATCATGTCTTTCTCGGGCATCACATCAAAAACTCTTTGTGCCTTCACCATGTATCCAAGTTCCATGTAACCCGAAATCAATGCATTCCAAGAAGCAACATTTTTCTCTGCGATCTCATCAAAGACTCTACCTAATGCAAAATGATCTCCTGCACTTGCATATGCTCTTATCAGAGCAGAGCCGACAAAGACACTCAATTTTAGCCCCAAGCACACTACAAGCACATGAATCTGAGGCACCAACGCACTATACGCGGCATCCGAAAATGCACTAAGCAGTATCGCGACTGTGCGTTCACAGGGCATCAGACCGATCTCTTGCAATCCAAAGAAATACTTGCACACTAGATCCGGGTTTTTGGTTTTGTTAAAGGCTGATAACATGGTGTTCCAGGTAACAATGTCTTTAACAGGCATTTTATCAAACAGGTATTCGGCGGCTTGAATTTGATTGCGCTGCACGCAGCGAGAGAGCAATTTATTCCAGGAGCAGACGTTTAGGACAGATGGGTTTCTCTCAAAGAGTACAAGTGTATTATCTAAGTTGCTGTTTTGGTGCTGGAGCTGATTTCTCGGGCTCATTGAAAGCGTGCACAGTTGGCGGGAAGCTCTCAGGAAAACAGCTCGCTCTAAAATGCCCATGCTGTGGTGTTATCACTCTTTAACTGCAAGTAGCGACATGCACTCTCCTGGTCAGAGACGAAAGCAACAGCATATAAATAGAGACACTTTTGAGATTTGATTCGGAGTGCCAGAAATTGTTTCGTCATTTAGTATCTCTTCTAAAAGGCAGCTGTCTGCGTAAAGTTCCAATATTCATTAGAAGTAAAAATATTATGCTTTCTGCCTAGGAGTTGAAGGTTCCAAGTCTCGGGGTTGATTCGGATGCTCCACATCACAAAAGTGCAGTTGAAAAGTTTCGTTTAGTACCTATTTGTCAAGAAGGCACCAAGTTTTGTCTGCCATGTTGGTCCTCTGTCATTTTCCTTTTTGTGTGTTTTAATTCTACATTTTGATGTTTTTGTCCCACATCTTTCTTTCAAAACAGTGCTTGCGTCGTACATTCATAAGCATTCTTAACGATATTATCTTATACACATTGCAGCAGGAACCATACTTTCCCACTCCGTATGGATAGTATTTCCAACGAAGAATTTTGAAATTTACAAGTATAAACCTGTGGCCAATATCCGTATAGAATAAGCAGTGTCGATAAAGTGCGACATCAGATCAGATCCAGATGCAAGCAATAATCAGACGCTGCATTCTACCATTCAATCAGACTTTAAAAAAAACATTCACATAATGCAACGATCCAAGACAGAAAGCTAATTGGGTAGAGACATAATAAAAACAAAACCATCACTATTATTAGAAGGATGATGCTGCTATAGTCCAGGTCATTATCAGTCAATCCTGCAACAAGAGGGATTACTGTTGGGTGCAACGGGTGTATTTTGAAAAAGAAAAATAAAATGAGCAAAATGGACACAAAATATTTAACGTGGTTCACCCTTAAC
>JAOSBO010188035.1:0-22068 GCA_027563915.1 Erythroxylum rotundifolium
ATATTAATATTAACAATCAAATAAAATTTTTATTTTATTTAAAAATAAAAAATGAAATCTAAAACTAAAAGGTATTTTTATGACAAGTGCGGAAATTAAAGTATGCACAAAAATTTCACATGAAATAATTTGAGCTGATGTTTCAATCTTGTACTATATAATTTAATTTACATATTTATATAAGCCCCATCTAAATATGTAAATTAGATTTAATAGAACATGGCACAAAATAGTTTTAATAACAGAGAACTTGTTCTAAAAAACTCTGCATTTGTGAAGTTTTCTCCTTTTTCCTATCTTTTTTTCTTTGTTTCCTCTTTTCCGTACATATATAACTCCACAGTATGCGTTTTTGAGTTCTCTATCAAGCTTAGGCGATTTTCAGACGATTCTCCCCTAAGTCTCGCATACTACCCGACTTGACTACTCTCTTTCTTTGGTGATTTTCATTACTTTTCTGATTATTCTGACTACATTCTTGGGCAATGATTTTATGGAGAAACTCCGACATTGGGTAGGAGACGTGTTATCACACACTGTTGTTTGGCGATTTTAGATAAGGATTCCTCTGCTCTTTGCCAACCCACAGTTCTCTTTGCCTCTCTTGGGTTATCTTTGTGTTATCTAATTCGATGGTTTGTGGTTCTGATTGTAGCATTGGAGGTATTAAGGCTGAAGGTGCATTAGCTAGGTTCAATTTTAGAGTTGTGGTTCTAGTTCACTTTTTAGGGTTGACTATGAATTTAATTTGTTGACTAAGACAACAATTGGATTCGATAGGGCACTGTTGTCGAGTTCTCTCTCACCTTAGGTGATTTCCTCCCTAGGGCCTCCTGAGGTATGGGAAAAAGGCATTGGGGTAGGACATTACCACGGAATGTGTGCGAGGTTTGCAAAGAACAGAATAGCCATTAAGTGTGACTGTCAGGGGGGACGAACTACAGGGGGAGAAGGTATATAGTTAAGCAATAATGGGGGTTAATGCCCAGCCTTTCCAGTAGCCACTGAAGACAATGCAGTCCAATGAGGGAGATAATAGGGCCAATACCAGTTGTGTACAAGGGAAGCAGGTGGGGCCTGTTGATTTTGAAAAGGATTCCAAGTGTGGGATGTCTTATAAGGGGAGTGGGTTATTGAGCGGAAGTGGTGTTGGATAGAGCGGGGAAGGTGAGAAAAATTCATCCTCGGAGGGTGAACTAGCTAATTTGGAGGAGGATGGTAGTGAATCGTCTAACAGTGATGATAGCTCTGAAGAAGAAGACATTGCCCAGAAGGTGACTGATAACATGTCTGTTCCAGGGACACCAAACTTCCCTCAACAAACACAAGTAGGGAGCTTGAGCTTGTTAGTGTTGATAGATAAGAAGGGTGCCAAAAACCTTCATTTATGAGTTTATTTAGAAACAATAGGGATTTGAAACAGGGGATGCAGCTAGGATATTTGGAAGTAGACAAGGATGTAGTAATGGAGGATGAAGACGTGATCAACATTGAAGAGGAATGGGGATACTGCTTGGTTTGTTGCTTCACAAGAAAGCTCCCTAGCATGACAACATTAAAGGGGTTAGTTTCCAAATGGGGGGTTCGGTGCAAGTTACTGCCGCATAAAAAAGGCTAGATTATATTCCAGTTTGATATTGAAGATGAAAGAACTAGTGTCTTAATAGGGGGGCCTTATTTGCTTTACGGTAGAACCTTATTGCTAAAGAGGTTATCCAATGACTTTGCATTCAACTATGATGATTTCATGGAGGTGCCAATTTGGTTACAATTTCGAAATGTTCTATTGGAACTTTGGAATGAAAGAGGACTATTCAAACTTGCTTCTCGAGTAAGGAGGCCAATATGCATGGATCGCATTAAAGGTACTAGAACCTGGATTGGTTTTGCAAGAATGTTAGTAGAAGTGAATATCTCTAAGTCTCCTGTTACTAGCTTTACAGTTAAGATGCAGGAGGTAGCTGTTATATCCAATCGACATTGTTTGAAACTTTCCCTAGTTACTGCTTTGTGTGTAAAAAATTTGGCCACAATCCCTTTGAATGGAAAGTATTAGCCAAGAAAAAGAAAATACATAAGAAGGAGAGTGGAAATGAGGGAGGTGAGGGGAGTACCCATCTCGTGGAGACTATATTTGCCGAAGATGGTAACACGGGTAAGGCCTCCTTGCATCAACCTATCTAGGAAGGAAGGGTGGAGTTGATTGTAATTTCAGAAGTGCAGGAGGGGTTGACTGTTTAGGGGAATTTAATCCAAAAAGGGACAACGAATGGTGATCAATCTTCCCCACATGATGCAAGTACAAAGGGAGTGTCAATAGGAGGCAATTTAGTTAACCAACCCATAATCGTACCGACCAATATAGGTGAAGGGGGATGGTAGTAAATGGCTAGTAATAAATCAATGAATAAAGGCAAGCAAAAAGTGACAAACTTACACAAAATAGGGAGGTGGTAATAGTTTGTGGGGAAATTTTCTGAGTTGGGAGAAATGCGAGTAAGGAATGAAGGAAATAAGTAGATTGGAGGTAATATTATCTCCAAGAATGCAAAATGAAGATTCTTTGTTGGAATGTCCGAGGCCTAAATAAGGCCTAGAGACAAAATAGTGTTGTCAATCTCATTAGACAACACAATTGGCTTGTCTTGTGGAAACAAAACTATCACTTGAGGGATTAGGTAAGATGAGGGAGAACAAATTTAAAGAGTGGGACTTTTCTCATAATTTTGAAGCAATGGCAGGGGGTCGAATGTGTTCATTTTGGCACCAATTTTCTTTCAGTACTAGGTATTGGATATGGGAGAGCAACACATACACTGCCAAGTTTAGTGTAGGATCACACAACACTGCTTTATGAATACCTTTGTGTATGGACTCCATAGTGTGATGAAGCGGAGGGAATTGTGGCAACACCTGTTAGAACTGGGTACGGATTTATTGATACCATGGGTTATATTGGGAGATTTCAATTGCGTTTGTGCTGCAAGGGAGAGACTATGGTGCAGGCATCCTTCAGCCTATCTATTAAAAGACCTATTGGAGTTTTGGATTATGTTAGGATTTGAGGATGCTCCAACAGAGGGCGAGTTTTTTACTTGGCATAAAAACCTATTACGGGAAAAACTGGATCGAGTGATGATAAATCAATAATGGAGCACAATAGGTTATACATGTATAGCTCATTACTTAGAAATGATGGTGGATTCGGATCATTGGCTCGTGGTAATGGGGATTCATAACTCAGATACTAGGGGGAGAAAGCCATTCAAGTTCTTCAATATGTGGCTGAATCATCTTCTAATGCAGAATCTTGTTACTAGTTATTGGGAGGGGTCATGAATGGATGCGTTCAATACATTTTATGCTCAAAGTTGAAGTCCCTCAAAAGGCCGTTGAAAACACTGAATAATGAAGCATATGGTCATGTTACTACAAAGGTGAAAATGGCCAAAGAAAACTTTTCCTTGGCATACAAAGCCTCCTTGGCTAGCGCTGCTAATGAGGAGTTAAAGAATGAAGTAAACTTAAAAAGGACACAGGCAGCGTTCCTACTTGAGGCGGAAAGAAAATTTTACCAACAAAAGGCGAAATGCACCCACATCATTGAGGCGGATAAATGCACTCAATACTTCCATGCCGCCCTAGTAAAGAAGAAAACTATGAGGAATGCGATTTCACACATTATTAAAGAAGATGGCAACCCTACCACTTCACTAGAAGAAGAAGTAGGCTATTTTGTGACATTCTTCACCGCGCTTTTTGGTATAGCCATGCCTTCAGATAGTGTGGATCTTGAGGTAATTCAAAATGATGCTACTTTAAATGGTGAATCTTGTGAATCGTTGACTGCCCCAATAATGGTGAATGAGATCAAGCATGCATTAAATGATATTGGGGATGATAAAGCCCCAGGACCGGATGGCTTTACTTCGACATTCTTCAAGAGATATTGGAATACGTTTGGTCTAGATTTTGTGGCAGCAGTGCAAGAATTCTTTACAAGTGGTCGACTGCTTAAACAATTGAATCATACAATCATTGCGCTCATCCCTAGAGCAAAGGACGAGTAGAAGCTGACTGATTTTCGACCAATTGCTTGTACAAATGTTGATTATAAATTGATTACAAAAATCTTGATGATGAGAATGGTTTCGGTTATTGAAGGTATTGTTGACTAAGCACAATCTGCTTTCGTGTCGGGGAGGAGTATGTTGGATGACATATTCCTAGTGCAAGAATTCGTAAGAGGGTGTACTAAGAAGAGAATTTCCCCAAAGTGTATGATAAAATTGGACATTACCAAAGCCTATGATACGGTTTCTTGGATTTTCCTAGAGGAAATGTTGTGGGGCTTCAGCTTTCCTAAACAATTCATTAGATGGATTATGGAGTGTGTTTCCACTGCCTCCTTCTCCATATCAATGAATTGGGCCTTATATGGTATGTTTTTGGATAGAAGGGGGTTGAGACAGGGTGACCCGATGTCACCTTTTCTGTTCATTCTGTGCTTGGAATATCTTTCCAGATTACTGAAAGTGCGTACCAAACACCCCTAGTTCCACTTCCACCTGAAGAGTGGAAAGAATGGTATCTATCATATTGCATTCGCGGATGATTCAATGATCTTCTCTGGCAAAGATCTTAGCTCCATCAAGATCCTGGTAGATGCTCTAAGAGAATTGGAAGGAGTTTCGAAGCTTAAGGTGAGTCCTTTGAAATCAAGTGTGTATTTGGCTGATGTCTTTGGTAGGGATAGAGAGATAATTCTAGAAATGGTGACTTATCCTTTGGGTCCCAGTACAGTATTTGGGGATTCTATTAGACCTGATGAAAGTTTCGGTAACCTAATTTACTATATTGATTGAATCCATTAAGAATTTTCTAAATGCATGGAATGGAAAGTCTTTAACTTATGCGGGATGTAGAGAATTGATCAAAGCTGTAATACAAGTGGTTCAATCCTTTTGGCTTCAAGCTTTTCCTATACCGATAAACATTCTTGATCGAATAACCTCCATGTGCCGTCTATTCTTATGGGGTGGCAAACGCTATAAGGTGGCATGGAATGATTTATGTGCTCTAAAAAATGAAAGGGGTGTGGGGTTGATGAATTCTAAGGTATGAAACTCAGCATTGTTGGCCAAAGTGTTATGGAATATCCACTCAAAAGTAGACTCGTTATAGGTGTGGTGGGTACATGAAATTTACTTAATGGGAGCTTCAATTTGGGAGTGGGAATCGTCCTCCCAAGACTCCCCTTTGCTGAAAAAATTGGCACTAATTTAAAATTCACTGGTGCATCGACTCGGCAGTCCGCAGGAAGTAATGAATGAGTTACTGCGGTATTATGTCAATGGAGCACTATCCTCTAGGAAGGTCTATGATATATTGCGGGTAAAGAAAGAAAAGAGGTTTTGGATGTCTCTTATTTGGAAACAATATATTTCGCCTAAATTCTCCTTTGTTGCATGGCTCAGTTTTTGAAACCACCTATCAACCAAGGATAACCTCCCATTCCTTGAGCTTGATCCGAAGCGTGTGTTGTGTGGAGCTAAACTGGAATCGGTCCACCATCTATTCTTCCGCTATTCCTTTGTAAGCAATGTATGGGGTGTAATCCGAAAGTGGTTGGGGTTACAAAGAGAGATGAATTCCTTAACTAGTGCTGTTAAGAGGATTCGCCAGAATTACACTAGAGCATGTTTAAGAAGCAAAGTTGTTCGATTGGCACTATTGTGTACCATATACAGCCTGTGGAAGACAAGAAATGATGTTCAACTAAACCATAATTCTTTTACAAGCTTTGATGTAGAATACAAGATAAAGTCTATGGTGTACAAAATTTTTTATAGAAATTACCCTTGTGAACTAATTAAAATTTTCTGATTATGTTTTGGATGAATTAGACTGTAGGTGAACATGGAGGGATTTGACTTTCAAAATGGTCAAGAAATGGCCCAAGGATCATGTATTTTTTGTCTTTGGATGGTCTTGTTTGACTTGGGTTGCTTTTATTTCTTTTATGGTTGGGGTATGTCCCGAAGACCTTGTACCCATTGTAGTTTTATTGGTGGTGACTAGTCTTGCTTGCATGATTAATAGGAACAGTTCTTATTGGTTACTGGTCGGTTGGTTGCACTGGACTGTCTATGTAATTGGATGATTTTGGCTTTTAAAATGGGACGATTCACTTACTACTGGATTGGAGTATGTACAATTGGTGTAGCTAACATGGATGGCCTTAGTTATGGGACGATTTTCTCTTATAACTGGATGGAGTCTGCACTTTTGGTGCAGTTGAAATAAATGGTCGTACTCCTTATTATGCTATTGGTATTACTGGTCTTAACTATATGCTTGGCAAGGACGGTTGTACATGTTGCTGGTCAATGTATACAAAATTGGTCTTATTGGATGGTGTAGCTAACATGGATGGACTTGTTTATGGAAGATCGGGGTATGCCTTAAGGACAGTGTCTTATTGTTAGATGGTTACTGATTCTGGTCGGGGTATGCCCCATGGACGGTGTAATTATATGTGAAATTTTGTTTATAGCTAGGCTTGAATTGACAGGGACGGTATGGGTTATTGTAGGGTTGGGTCATGCAAAAATGACTAAGCACATGTTCTGATGTATTTGATGTTAGATGCTCTTGACTGTATGGTAGATATGGACAATTCTTCTACTGTCAATGGTACCCCAAAAACCATGCACATTTCCTTTTTGGTTTAATATATTTACCTTTTAACAAAAAAAAAGAAATTGGTCGTCTTTATAACACAAGCAGTTTCTTTAGTTCACACTGCACGCGAACTACTGTACTTTTTTTTTCTATAGGACAAGTTTTCCATCAATTCTTTAAATTTTTTTGTTAACTTGAAAAAAAAGAATGGTTTTAATTAACTTTTAAAACTAACATAGATATTGTCCTAAAGGTCAAGATTGACAGTACACTTATCAATGTGTTACTAAATTTTCCTAATGGAGTCAAAATATACTTTTAAGATAAGGTTGACGTAACTTTCAAAAATTAAATTGATGGGATTTGTTCAATGGAACGAAAGTGTTTAGTTTAGATTATGTTGTGTTGTTCAAATTAATTTTTAAGCAAATTGTTCTAATTTATAAACATTAAATGAACCATATACAAGAAAGAAATAAAAAGAATAGAAAAGAAGATCATAAATAAGATGTGAAAGCTTGGTTGGTATTAGGAGCACCTCTGTCAGAATTAGGAAAGGAATGTTTAATTTGTTCCTTCTTCTTCTCCTCGAATAGACTTCTCAACTTAAACTAATTTAACCAAAATCTTTAACGGACAAAGTCGAACATTCTTGACAATTATCAAGAATCAAAACACTTTATTGTAAATTTACATGTAAGAAAACTTTTATTATCAAATGCTAAGAATTTATGATTTTATAATAAAGTTTTAATTTATCATTAAGGCTTTATAATAGCTAAGTAATGCAGATTAAGGAACTCTTGACAATGAGTTCATTCAAACCTAACCGCAATGCTCAAAACAACACCGGTTTTGATAGAGAGAAAAGGTGCATAACTTGAAAGTAAACTAAAAACACGTGCTTCCTCAAAATAGACCCCAATAAGCATTTATTTGCATCGTTTTGAGTAGAAGCTGCTTAGTTGTAGATAGAGACAGAGACAATATAGAACGGGGTCTATTCTACGCGTTGAGGAGAATCCATTGCTAATCCAGTAGGCATTGGGATTTGGCGAATAGGTTAATAATTGTAGGGGGGACATGGCGAGATAGGAATTTGAGAATGCAAAGGATGATATGATAATTGATGGGCAGATGAAAGGAAATGGGGCCTTCTCCAATGATTTCTACCCTAATTTGCTTAAACTTTACTATGGTATACCAAATCCTTCTCCTTCTCTTTTCTGCTCTAATCATCTGATGTAATTCTTATGCTCTTTTTTGACCTAAATGGAGGTTTTCTGTTCGGTGATGGTAGGGAAGCTTTTCCCTCATGCTGAACTTTTCAAGTGGATGTCCTATGGAAGTGGTGATTTAGACATATCTCTTTCTCTATTGTGTGTGGCATTGAATTTTTTATGTTTAAAATTTTATTCTTGAATCTTATTTTATTAACTAACTCTTGCAATATTCCTTCGTACACTTTGAACTTATGTTTCTTACCTTTTCAAGTATTAAAAAAAAATCTAGTTTCACCCTATCCTTATATTGTTCTAGCACCAACTCCCCTCAAATCTACCCCTTCTTTTTGCATGAGTTTCTTAACCTTCCTAACACTTCATAGGCTCCTAGTTCCTTACCATCTCCTAACCTCTCGCATTCTAAAACCCTGCAAGGAGAGCCTTACTTCGCTTACTAACATACTTCTAGTAGAGAGCCTTTGTTTCTTGATGAATATACAACTGAAATGAGAAGAATAGACATACCAAAATATATATTAAGATGGAACTTAGAAAAGAGCTACTAGGCATAATGAAAATAATGAGATTAGGGTAAAAAAGAGGGCTAATAGAGGCCAAAATCTATTTTGTAAAAATTAGGAATTCATCCTCTCAACATGGTACAAATGTTTTAAAAGTAATAGGAATTGGTGGAGCTTCAAACTGCTTACTGTAATCCAAACACATCGTATCTCGAGCATCAAGAGACTAATTCTTCTCTAGATCATGTTCTCACATCTTAGCCTGATATTGAAAGAGCTTTTAGTACTGTAAATAACCTCATTAACCCCTCATATTATTAAGTTGCTTTAATCTTTCAATAAAAGCTTCTCTTCTTACAGCTGAAATATATATATATACACACACACATAGAAAGAGCGAAAATTCTCTTCTCTTTAATTTTTCTTAGTCAAACTATCTTTGACTTTCCATTTTAGGTTAACTAACTCTTGCAATATTCCCTCGTATACTTTGAACTTATGTTTTTTACCTTTTCAGGTATAAAAAGATTCTAGTTTCACCTTATCCTTATATTTTTCTAGTGCCAACTCCCCTCAGATCTATCCCTTCTTTTTACAAGAGTTTCTTAACCTCCCCAGCACTACATAGGCTCCCAATTCCCCACCACCTCCTGACCTCTCGCATTCTAAAACCCCATAAGGAGAGCCTTACTTTGCTTACTAACATACTTCCAGTGGAGAGCCTTTGTTTCTTGATGAATATACGATTGAAGAGAAAAGAATAGACATATCAAAATATGTATTAAGATGGAACTTAGAAAAGAACTACTAGGCATAATGAAAATAATGAGATAAGGTGAAAAAAGAGGCCTAATAGAGGCTGAAATCTACTTTTCATAAATTTGGAATTCATCCTTTCAACAAGGTACAAAAATTTGAAAACTAATAGGAGTTGGTAGAGCTTCAAACTGCTTACTCTAATCCAAATACATCTTATCTCGAGTGTTAAGAGACTAATTCTTCTCTAGATCATGTTCTTATATCTTAGCCTAAGAACGAAAGAGCTTTTGGTATTATAAATAACCTCATTAACCCCTTAGATTATTAAGTTCCTTGAATCTTTCAATAAATATATATATATATATATATATATATAGCAAAAATCCTCTTACTTCTCTCTGATTTTTCTTGGTCAAACGGTCTTTGAATTTACATTTTGGGTTAACTAACTCTTGTGCATAGGCTCCTAGTTCCCTAGCACCTCTTGACCTCTCACATTCTAAAACCTCGCAAGGAGAGCCTGATTCCGCTTCCTAACATACTTCCAGTGGATACGACTAAAGTTAGAAGAATAGACATAACAAAATATGTATTAAGATGGAACTTAGAAAAGAACTTCTAGGCATAATGAAAATAGTGAGATTAGGGGAAAAAAGAGCCCTAATAGAGGCCGAAATCTCCTTTTCAAAAATTTGGAATTCATCCTTTCAACAAGGTACCAAAATTTGAAAAGTAATAGGAATTGGTGTAGTTTCAAACTGCTTACTCTAATCCAAACACATCTTATCTTAAGCATCAAGAGACCAAACCTCAAATTATTAAGTTCCTTTAATATTTCAATAGCTGCTTATCTTCTTACAACATATATATATATATATATATATAGAGAGAGAGAGAGAGAGAGAGAGAGAGTGGAAATCCTCTTACTTCTCTCTAATTTTTCTTGGTCAAACTATAGTTGACTTTCCATTTTAGGTTAATTGACTCTTATAATATTTCCTCGTATACTTTGAAGTTATGTTTCTTACCTTTTCAGGTTAAAAAAAAATCTAGTTTCACCTTATCCTTAGATTGTTCTAGCTCCAAACCATGCCTTACTCCATGATTTTCTTTTAACCTTTCTTCTTCTCCTCTCTTCGTTGACCTCTCTTCATCTTCTTCACTTTGTTTTCATCTCTACAACCCTCTCTGCATATCTACATCAAAGTGAACCTTGTTCTTACCTTTCTTTGCTACTCCCATCTTGTTGTCTTCTTCATCTTGTCTCTAAAACCTAACCTAATCCACCCTAGAAAGTTGGTGATCATGAGCATGAAGGATTAGGGTTCCATGGTGATTTTGAAGAAGCTTTAGTTTAAATCAAGTAAGTTATGATTTGGTCCTTACAGGAAGTGTTAAATGAAACTAATATGATGAGTAATTTGAAATTGATGATCATGATCATAAAGGTGTTTTATTTTGTGTTAACAAGGGTAGTAAAATTAATGAAGAGATTATGTTTTAGATTGTAATGAGTAAATGTTATTCATGAGTTGTTTAGTAAGAAGAAATTATGATGATAGTTTAAGAGATGAGTGATTATGAACAATGAAGTTTGAAATATGATGATGATGTGCGGATGAAGAGGTAAATAGAGTTATGTTTTATTTTTGTGTTATGATGAGTGATAAATTAGGAGTTTCAAGTTAATAAAAAGGTGGTGTATGGTGTCTTGAAATAAGACGAAGTAATGTGATAGTTAAGGTCAAAAATGAAGTAGAACACATGTAGAAAATTGATGATGGAAGAGTATATGAATATGTTCTATTTTTGGTGTTTGTGATCAATCACGGGTTTTGAATTGTGTGTAGATGATATTGAACTGAAATTGAGGTGTAAATGAAGAGGTTATGAACTTGAATTGATGGATTTTGTCAATGAATTGTTTGATACTTATTAATGAGATATTATGGAAAAAGGATAGGATTGCATGAATGATAAGATTTAGTTGAAAATGATAAATCAAATGATTAGAGGTTTAAGAGTTTAGTGCAATCAAATTGGTATTGAAATTAATGTGGAATGATGTTGTATTAGAGGTACTGAATTATGAAAAATTTAGCGTGAAATTGGTGTTAAAATATGTGTTGAATTCGGATGAATGGAGGAGAAAATTGTAGGGTAGGATCATGACCCTTCCCCATGATCATGGCCTAGATAGAAAATGTTTCTATCATAATCATGGTCCCTCCCCATGATCGTGGCTTGGCTGGAAAATTTTTTTGTCATGATCATGACAAGAGCACCACAATCGTGGCTAGCTCCAAAAGTTTCTGTGACAATTATGGCAGGACACCATGATCATGGCCAGATCTACAGAGAAAAAAAGTTATCTTTTGAGTGAGGTATGAACCAACCAATTCTAGGGTGCTTCCATATGCGGTATTTAGGCTTGAATGAGATCTGACGAAACCTAGTTGATGTTGAATGAAGTGATTAAAGTGGACAAAGTGTGTTAGGTATTAAAGGATGATTGGAAGATGATGTTAATTGATAATAAGATGTGTATAAAGTAAATATACCCGAGAATTTATCACTGAATATGCATTATACATAACACATTTATATATGTTTATATGATTGAGTATTCATGTGGATGTGAAAATTAGTAATGAATGAATTTGTGTGATTGCATGATATAGAAGAGCACATTAAGCGACCACTTTTAGACGTTGCCGGGACTTCAAGGCAATAAGCTAACGTGAGCAAACTATGAGTAACCTAAGATGGTCTCACCTTAATTGTTTGTTTATTAAATTATGTATTGAATTGTTATGTGATGTGTAGGTACTGATTTCTGGACATTGAATATCTGATGCATTTAAGGTATGAATAACACATGGGAAGTGCTCATTGAATGTGAATTTGACTGAATAAATGATTCTCCACTTGTATGTTGAATGTTGGACCAAGGTCTGATGAAAAATATGAATGAGAAAGAGAATGTGAATGTGATTGATTGAACATAATGATTGAATACATGTGGTGCATTTCATTACATGAATGCATGAAAGATAAAGTTAGTTATGACAGAAGTAACCAGTGTAAAAGAGCTTAAAGCTCAGAATGTGGTAAGAGCCTTTGGCTCACTATGTAAAATGAGCCCTGTATCTCCAATGGATAAGGGACAGTATTATTAAGCCTTGTATCCACAATAGATATGGGACAGTGAAAAATGCATTCGGTCACAATAATAAAATAAATGAATGTGAGTCTCATGAACATCGCATACACACATGATATGTATGATTGAATGATTGCACTTTATTGTTAAATTGAGTTAACTTAATACATATGAAAGCTTATGAACAAAGTGTTTTGTGATGCTACATGTTGATAATTGTGAATTATTTGATTATATGAGTTGTTGTATTATGTGATATAAGTGAACCATCAAGGATGGTTAACTCACTGAGTTCGTAAAACTCACCAAAATTGCAACCTTGACTTTTCAAGTTCGAGAGTGACGACTTAACTTCTAAGGCAACTTAGAAGAGAGCTAGTACTGATTTTGGGAAAGAAGACATGACTTAAAGGTCGATCAGCTTAGATTGAAGGACTTAGATAAACCTTTTTGTATAATTTCTCATGTATGTAGCATGTTTTGTAATAGAGCTATAGACTTTGATAGGTTATCGATATTGCGTATACATAGATGTTTTATAAAATGCTACATTGTATATCATGGGTTATGAAATGCTATGAGGAAACTGGGTTTTTGATATTGTGATATTTATGTTTTAATTTATGATGCCATGAGATAAGTGAAAGCGATATAGTTAGTGAGCCATTTCTATTGGGCATGTGCACGAACGTCTGACAAGCGTATGGGTATTTGTTAGATGGGAGTGGGGTGCTACAAAAACCTTACAAGGAGAGCCTTATTCTGCTTCCTAACATACTTCCGGTAGATAGCCTTTGTTTCTTGATGATTATATGACTGAAGTGAGAAGAATAGACATACCAAAATATGTATTAAGATGGAACTTAGAAAAGAACAACTAGGCATAATGAAAATAATGAGATTAGCGAAAAAAAAGAGGCCTAATAGAGGCCAAAATCTCCTTTTCATAAATTTGGATTTCATCCTTTCAATAAGGTACAAAAATTTGAAAAGTAATAGGAATTGATGGAGCTTCAAACTGCTTACTTTAATCTGAACTCATCTTATCTTGAGCATCAAGAGAATAATTCTTCTCTTGATCATGTTCTTACATCTTAACTGAGAATGAAAGAGCTTTTAGTGCTATGAATAACCTTATTAACCCCTTAGATTATTAAGTTCATTTAATCTTTCAATAGAAGCTTCTCTTCTTGTAGTTGAAGCTTTAGTGATCTGTGCTAAGCTTCCCCTAAAATTTCTCGATAGTTCTTAAATGGCTTTGACTCCAAAACTTTGTTAAACTAAGAAAAAGACACACCTTTTACCTTGTTTAAAAGTTCTCAAGAAGAAGAAGAAACCACTTCCCTTTTAACCATCTTGATCTCTTTTTTTTTCCTTTTAGAACGTAATAGGTTTAAAAAATCTCATTAAATAGTAGGCTCTTTTTTTTAAAAATCTTTATCCCTTAAAAGCCTTTTTTTGCTTGGTCTCTTGAAAACCAAAATAAAACTTGCATCCTTTTAATAAGGTCATTGGTTTGTAAGTAGAAATTGGTGACTCCTTCCTAATCACGACTATCACTATAATGAAATGATAATACTAGCTTATGATCTATCTAGAATTACCATTATTGATTCCTATCACATTGATCATTATATATATATATATTTTCCTCTTAGTTCATAATTAAAGGCCCATTGACTTTACAATTATTTATTCTTACAACCTATCTTCATAATGATAAGTACAATAGAAGGATATCACAAAGTTAGTTGCATCAATTTAGAACCCCTAGTTTGTTGCTAGGAATTTCAACTACATTCTTTTGTTAAATGAAGCAAATGACCTTTCTATTAGTAAACCAAAGTTCGATGACTTTAGATACTATCTTTACCTAGTGGTATTGAAGGACCTTAGTTTTATAAGCAATCACCATAGTTGAAGCAATAACCAAAAAAAAACTTGATAAGGGATTGGCTAATGCAAGGCATTTAATTTAATGGGATGGGGCTCTTATTTAAATTCTCAAAGCTTTTGGTTACCCAATCAAGTTCATTAGCTAGATCAATAAATCTGTTATAATAGACTTTTTCAATGTCCTTGTGAATAGGGAGCCAATAGAGAGCTTTAAAGAAGCAAAAGGCTTAGGTAAGGAGATCCACTATCTCATTATCTTTTCTTTATTTGTGTGGAGGCCCTATTAAGACTTAACAAGGAGAACATCAAATTAGCTATTAACTTATAATAACATATCAAGTGCAAAGAACTTTAGCTCTTCAATTTAAATTTTACTGATGAAAATCTCCTGTTTTATAGAGATAAAAGGGACTCACTCAAAATATTACTCAACTCTTTTAATACATTCCAATCAATCTTATAGCTGAGCTTCAATAAAAGGAAGAGCAACTTCTTCTTTTTAGTGGGGATAAAAAATCTTGTAGCTTTAATCTTTGATACGACTATATTTCAATTAGCCAACTGGCTTTTCAAATACTTATTGGTCATTATATTAACCTTAAGGCTCAGATATATAGATTGTCGACCTCTTCTAAATGTAATATCTAGGAGAATAAGCAACCGGAATAACAAATTTTTGTCATTTATAAGCCAACAACAATTAAAAAATTCATCCCTAGTTCTAGCTTGTAGGTGTATTAGTGTGCATATCTCTTCTACCTCTTCAACTAATAAGGACATTAAAAGATTACTTAAGAATTATTTATGGAGTGGAAGTTTGACAATCAACAACAAAACCAAACTTAAATGGATAGAGATGTGTAAACCAAAAAAACCAAGGCATATTAGTGATAAAAGCTTTGAGATATATCAATAAAATGCTCTTTGCTAAGATATCTTAGAAGCCCTTTATTGCTCATGAATCATTTTAGGTTAAGTGAATCCGTTCCCACTTTCTTAAAGGAAAAAGCTTTTAGATAATTACTCAAAAACCTTATTTCGTTTGGACAATGATTCAAATGATGAAGCTAAAGGACACTTTAGCTCCTTATATTCTCCATATCATAGGGAATGGATAATGCACATGGGTTTACTATGATGCTTGGCACCCTCTTGGTTCCGTTTATACAACCACATAAGTAGCCAACCTGATGTATCGAATTCCAAGAAGGTCTAATACATTTTAGGTAATTGCAAGGTGATGCCACCTTGCTTTAAAGGCTTAAACTGCCCAATCTTTAGTAACTGATTACATTGTTTTACCATAATTGCACCGTTATTACTATTTCTAGCACAGATAAGTACATGTCATTCCCACAAGGACTAGAATTACTAGTACTAATGTCTTTCTATTATCTTAATGAATTATGGTAATGAAGATTGATCAAATTCAATACTAAAAAATAAATTGAAATAAATCAACACATTTGATTAATTAGAATGATGATTAAACTAAGAAACAAGTAATGAATAAAACAATACCCAAAATTCAAATCCCCCAAGACTTCATATACAATTAATACTTCACACATTAATTGAATCTAGACTTCATTGGACCATGAAATTCCTCACTTATACTAATATATTTCTTAATATTATTAATAACTAATCCTAGGTTGACTAATGATTAATTTGTTTTATACTGTAATTATGTAGTTTAGCTTTAGCTTACACTAGTGAGTACAAGTCAATCTTATAAAGGCCAGAATTACTATTTCCAATCGTCTTTCTATTATGTAATCTAATAAATTATGGCAATGGAGATTAATTAAATTCAAAATTGAAATAATAAACTGAAATAAATCAACACAATTAATTAATTAGAATAAAGATTAAACTAAAAAGCAATAATGTGATAAAAACAAACAAATGTAAGAGGAGGTTAATTGTGTGTGACCTAAAATTTTTTCACAAACTACTTTCAATTTGGATAAAGACAGGTGTTTGTCAAAAATAAAAACAATCGGAGCATATCAGATGACATTAGCCTATTAAATTTGATTCTTTTAAGTTTTTAAGCGTAAGAGCAAAATGCATAAAATTTTAAGCTCTTTTATTCTTTTATGTGTGTTATCATGCACAATTGAATAATTATAGAACTTACTTTGTTTATGCATATTGAGACCACATATGTTAAATTAAAAGCATTACATCGATAAAGAAAATTAGATTCAACAATTGTTTCACCTATTTTTTAGTAATTATCCTACCATATTTTATCCTATGGGAGTAACCAATTATGAAACTTAGTCTTTTTCATTGACTATAACATCATTATTAGCCTTTAAAAAATTTTTTGAAGCCTTTTTATTAATTTGAATCCCCTAAAGAATTTACAATTACCTGATCGCTTAAAATCTGAATTTTAAAAAGGTCCAATATTTCTTTAATTTTGGTATATGAAAAAAATTATTGTGAGCATAGAAAAAAGTAAAAAAGAAGTGTTTGAATTATGGTACCAATGAATTCATGTTATGAAGGACCTATATTGTGAAAGACTAAGTTTCTTCTAACCTTGTTTGTTGTAAATTTCTTTCAATATGAGCAACCGTTTGATTATCCCACTCATACCTTACCTAAGCCTCATTGAAACCCAATAAAGACCTTTTGATTTTTGTTTCTAATTTACTTATAAGTGGTGGAGATACGATAATATTGCAATCTTATAGTTAAGAGTTCTACTACGTATTGATTTGAGAGTTCTTACACTTTTCACCCTAAATACTTGAGTGTATTAAGTGAAATCTTGGAAAGGGTATAAATATTTGTTCTTTTGATTTCAAAAATTTTATTGATGTGATTATTATTGATATTTAGCTATTTTTAGGATGACTTGATTCCAATTATAAGTTAATTTGGTTAATATACATAATGATTTAGGGTATGGTTGCATAGGTGGAGGTTAATAAGGAATAAATGTTTATAAGATTAATGATTTGCTTAATGACAAGCAAAATCTTAAGTGTGTGGATGTTTGATAAATGTTCATTTAACTATAATTATACACCTATATTTAATGAGTTTTGCTTGATATTTTATAGTTTTATAGTAATTTTGGTACTTAATTCACTTCTAGTGTATATATAGGTAATATTTGCCTTATTAAACCAAAAGAAGAAGAATTAAGATGAAATTGTAGCATGGAATGAGGATTTGAAGCTTATGGTTATGTATAGTGACCGTATAAGTCTCTGTAAATGTGTGAAAATTTAAGAATTTTGGTTCTAGTCGTGTGGAGTTACATACCTATGTATGTTGATACACACAACCATGTGTGTTGCCAGTGTAAGCCTCTATTCCTATATGAAATCACGAATTCAGGTGTTTTTGGAGATACGTGGTCACTCACTCAATCGTGCACAACCTAAAAATCCTAGTTTTTATTCTAAAAGGATCTAAGTAAAGGCAAAACAATAAGAGACAAGCTTTTAAGCAATTTTAAGTCATAAACAATGTAGGAAGGCAACAGTTCTAATCAAGGGATAAGGGAAATATGAAGATAGCATCAATAGATCTAATAGACAGCTTCATCCAATCCAAACTTGAAAGAATATTCATTAGAAGAAAAAGGGAGATTTAAGATTTAAAATTATGATTTCTTTATTTTCTAGTTTTTCTTTTGCTTATTTTTTATTGATTTCATTTTCTGTGGATAGGAAACAAACTCATTTAGTTTCTAGGTGTGATGAACCTTAAACCGGGATAACAATATGATTTGATCTTTTATCTAATGCAATTTTATTGATTGATTTATTGCGATTCAATTATGCATTTTATTCTTGTTATAATAAATCCAAAATATTAATTCGTGATTTGATTTCATATGATTAAGATTACGAATGCAACATCCCACTACCACAAGTTACATACCCAAACATTGAAGAATATTCAAGTGCATATCTTATGATATTGACACATTAAAGCAAAAACAAATCCAACTTATACATTGCATCATCTAATATAATCAGAAGTCATCAAATTTTAAAACCATTCATTGCATTCATTCACAAAGTCTACACTGTTTCCATTAGACAAATATTTACATAACCTCATACAGGTTCTAACAAAAACAACAAAATACAAGACAAAACACTCCTGGAGCCAGTTGACGGACCTCTGAGCCATAACAAAATCCAAATGGTCCTTTACACTTGTCTAAATAACTAGGTCTCTTGTCTCGTACCTGAAAAACCATATTGCAATTTTTATTAGTTTTGCGAACTCAATGAGTGAACCATCATTGATGATTTCACTGGATCACACACACATAATTCATATTTTACAGACACTCATTCAGATCATAAGCACATTCCAGATGTTCATACAACATGGTATATCATAGGATCACACAGTTCACATTGCTAAGCATAGCAAATAAATCACATCAATTTATCACTCATTCAACTTTGCAAATCATTCAATAAATTTCAGTTTTATAATGTTATATGCATGAGACTCACATTCTTTCTTATTATTGTAACCGAGTGCTTATCACAAACTTATACAAATATCGGCCCATAGGGCTCAGTCAAATAGAATCACAGAGCCTAACTCTACGTGCAAAATCAGAAATCACAGAGCAAAGCTCCACGTGGAAGTGCTTCATATTGGTAACTCAAGTCACAACGCCTTTATCTGAGCACGCATTTTATGAAATGCAACAATTTTTGAATGTCTTATATATCACAATCTTATACAAACGCTCAGACAATATTTCATAGTCATCGGACCTATGTTCGGCATTCAACTTTCGTTGAGAATCAAACGTCAAATTCATATCAAATCAAGAAATTCCCAATACATGCCTAACTATTAAAATCCTTAGACCTTAGGTCCGGAATCCAGAAACAACTTACAAATAGTTCAAAAATATTGAAAGTTTAACAAATCAAATTAAATTCACATCAAATCAATCCTGGGAAATCATCTATGTTGACTCACAGTACGTTCCAAGAAGCTATTGCTTGGATGGTCCGGCAATGTCCGACTGGCGTCCGATGTACTCGTCTATAACATGCACAACACATTCACAAATATCACATTTTGCACAATTGAAGACATATTCTTTTATGCACATGTACTTAAATATGCACAATGCATTGTTCAATGACAATTCCAGGTATCTTATTGTAATTATCATCATCAAATCGATCAAATATCAAAGTCCTCATAAATATCAGTTGGTACTTATAATTTGGACCATAATAAAACAATGTGAAAATCTATTACATAACTTAATTGACCACTTCAGATTTTCTACCCACATGATTTTGGGTCAACTTTGCATAATTAATTTGATACAGTATATGACAAAATTAGGTAACACTTCCTTTGGAAAGTTTTTTTACAGTGTCTTAAGTTTCTAATGATTCCAAGATCATCCAATTTGATTCAGTAGTCAATGAGTTATGCACAAAATACCACAGACTTTGCACATTTGAACTTTTGGCTAGTACATGATCATACCCTCTAATTGTACAACTCATATCTTTCAGCTTAGATATAAAACAATTACAAACTTTATACCAATTTAAAGCTAAGAAAATAAACTACAATTGTGGTGAAGACAATTCATCCCACATCAATACAGTTTATTCAATAAACACAGGACATGATTTCTGTCCTTGATAATGTTATAGCCTAAGCTAAGATTAAGTTTCATGCCAATTTTGAAAGTCTTAGAGACAAAATTAAAATTCGACCTCTTCAAGAAAGTTTTATACTTATGTCTCTATTTTAATATGAACTAAGAATAAACTTATTTGGAAATCTACAGATTAAGTTATAATCAGAATACCGAAGCCTATTCATGAAAAATTTTCCAATTCATAACATTCCAGTAGACTTCCACACTTTCAACCTATCAATCACTTTCAAATCAATTCAGATAACTCTAAATTTTTATGAAGAAAAAAATGTCTTAGGAATCCATTGGTCTAAGATTGAAGTTATTTGGAGCTCGGATGAAAAAGTTATAGGCAAAAGAATTAGGGTTGCTCAATGAAATACTCTAGTTTTTAACCCACATAGATAAACCATCACCTTTTCTCTCTCTAACACGCCAACTTCATCTTCTTCACCAAACCCAGATCACTGAACTGCACTTCTCCTCTTCTTCTTTCTTTCTTTCTTTCTTCCTTTTTTTTTTTTGCTTCCTTCCTACACATCACAGCTAATACATCTGCTATATAAACCACTTTGTTTTCTATTTCCATCATAATTAACCCCATCACAAATAAATCCAAAAATCCAAAATTCTCTACATGCATAACAAACATTGTACTGTTCACGTTAGCATATTCCATTTTCTACATCTTTATTTTTTTTCCAGAAAAAACACAATCCTAATTCATCGATTCCACATTTCTAACTCCCAAAAACAAACTCTACACAAATCAAATTAAATTTTACACTCCCAAAATCACAAATTCAAAACACCCACCATTCTTTCTCTCTCTACTGTAACTTTTTAGAAACTCAATCTCTCATCCATTAACTCCAATAAGTTGCAAACAATTTCTCTAACCCATTTTTAGCTCATTAGTACTCAAAAAATTCTAAAAATCCAAGATTCATATTAAACATCAAAATCCGATTATCACACACGCAACCTTAAATTTCCAGCACATTTTAAACAACTCCACATCAACACCAAAACTAGTCCTTTTTTTTTCATGCAAGAAACTCATTTTTAACCATCAAAACATCATTTACAACATCCAAAACCAAACTTAAACACAAGTTACTTGATTCAACAGGGATTCAAATAGTGAGAGTGATAACAAGTTGTTGTTCGGTGATGACTAAACATAACGAGAGTTTTGAAATCTATACTTTCAATGAAGAACAAGAGAGTGGAACAAAGCTGTGCCGATTCTTCCACCTAAAACATGTACTATGTGTCCTTGTGCATGTATTGCATTTGTCACTTATTAGCAGTCCACGTGTCACCATACATATAAGCCATTTGTCACATTTATATGTTGCCACATGTCACACTATAATTGGCCCATAAATCAATATGTTTTTAAAATTCACCAAAAATTTCAAATTATCCTAAATATACCAAGATTACCAAATCACATTTAATAACTTGATTTAATCCAAATTTCCATTTATAAACCAATTTACCTGGAAATGCCAATGAATGCATGTACAATCATATAAATGTGTAAAAATGTGCATGACACAAATAACTTATGCATGACGTGCATTTTCCTAATTTCACATAAATTTCTCATAATTTATTATTCTCGCCTTAACGTGGATAACGGGATGATACAATTTTCCCCTCCTAACAAAAATTTCATCCTCGAAATTCTTACCTAAATGATCAAATAGGTAGGGGTACTGAGTCCTCATATGCTCCTTTGTTTCCCTTATGGCTTCCTCACTCGACTGATTCTTCCAAAGGATTTCCACCATTAGGATCACTCGATTCCTTAGTTTTTTTACTCTAATAGCCAATTATCTTCACGGGTTCTTCAAAATAGCTCATATTACTAGAGACTTCAATCTCCTGAGTCGGTATCATATGAGTTAGATCTGACTGATATCGCCTAAGCATACTTACACCAAACGCATTACGTATTTGAGCCATTTCCGACGGTAAGGCTAACTTATAAGCCAATGGTCCAATTCTGTCTATGATCTCATACGGATCAATATACCTCAGACTTAACTTACCCTTCTTGCCAAATCTCAGCACACCTCGCTAGGGTGATACTCTCAGGAATACTCTGTCACCAACCTGATACTCCATATCTCTCCTGTGCTGATCCAC
>JAOSBO010188084.1:0-18557 GCA_027563915.1 Erythroxylum rotundifolium
ACTACAGGTATGATTTTTCACATCACATTGGTTAAACATTCAAGTTTAATAAATTTGTTTATCTAACTAATTAAGAGTATGTTATTGTAAAATATCCGTTGCTATATTTTAGGATCCACGGCTGATTCGAAAAAGACAAGGGGTGTCACAAAAGGATACGGATTGGCAAAGATTAATAAGACGATAGGTAAGAGATTGGAGATAGAGATCTCCCCCACTGAAGGACGACCAACTAACTTCGTATAGTCTGCCAAATTATCGAGTAAGATTAGTATGGTATCCCGAACTTCATTACCTCGAAGAACAAAATGGAAAAAAATAACTAATGAGGAGTTGGACATTTCATTTGATAAGTTAGACGTAAGTATTATAAAACTATCTAATTTGTACGTATTTTCCATATGCCTATTGCGTTCTGATATAATCTATATTTTTTTGCAGCAAAAGTTAGAAGTCAGGGAAATGAGGACAAACACCAAAGTACATGCTGCTGTCAAGAAATTTGTTTCTTTAAGGGCTAAAGATCAAAGATTTCATTTAAAAAAGCATTATTCCAAGCACCAAAAGGATTTCATGCCGCAAAATGTCACAGTGGTGGCGTAGATGGATTTATGCAAATATTGGGACCAATCGGCTACAAAGGTTAGTTAATTTGACCACAAATATTATTTCACAACTTTTTTGACAATTGATTATATTTTTGTATTTATAAATTGTGATTTATAGGTGTTATAATAGATTTTGTTATGTTTATTGTTAGGCAAAAAAAGTCAAAAAGCCAAATTAGCTAGGAGTCAAGTCAAATGTCGACCAAACTCTAGCTCAAAGGCCTTTGTAGCGATACGACATGAGATTGTAAGTTAATCTTTTTAATTATATTTTACTTTGGTCGATATTTCAAAATTTATAATAAATATTACTAATAAAAATTTTCAATACAATAGAGTAACAAAGATGGAGAAGAGTCTGACTGGATGAAGCTATGGTATTGCACTCATTATGATGAAAGTAAAGGTTAATGGACAACTATAGAATGCAGAGAAAAATGGGTGAGTACATAGTTCAAATACAATTTTTTTTAGTATTTATGAATTTTAGTATCTAATTAATTCTTTATTTTTTAGGAATAATGCGTAAGGGATTGGCAGATTCAATAGAACAAGGTCATCTAATGACAGTGGATGAAGTGTGCAACAAAGTCTTGGGCTCAAGATCTGATTATGTTGTTGGCAAGGGAGTTGGGCCTCGACCACAAGGGAAGACTTTAGTCAGAAAGAGATTTCTAGACAAAATAGAGGAGTCAAAGAAGGTTAATCAGGAGTTACAGTCTCAAGTCGATAAATTAACTAAAAAAGTTGGGCAAATGCAAGAACAATTCACTACCGAAGTCGAACAACAAAGAATTGAATTTGAACAACAAAAAAATCTTTTGGAACTTTTATGTTCTACACATAATATTCATTTAGATTAGATATATGTACTCATATTGATATTTTATTAAATTAAGACAAACTTTTTATATTAATTAATGTATGATGATATATTTGGAAATTGCAATTAATATAGTAAATTGTCTACATTTATGAAATTCAATATTAAATAAATTAAAAATATTAAAACTAATGATATAAAATAAATAAAATTCAATATTGAATAGTTTTCAAATAAATAAGATTTAAAAAATTTTTAAAAGTGGAAAATTTTAAATTAAATTTATTTTTGGATTAAAAACAAATAAAAAGCATTATGCGACATTTTTTACCGCATTCCACGACATTTTAAAATGTCGCAGATTCGCCAACATTCCACGACGTTTCATAAAACATCGTCGAATATTAACGATTCCGCGACGTTCCATAAAATGTCGCGGAATATTAATAATAAACGTTGCAGAAAGGCAGTTTCTACGACGATTACAGAAACGTGGTGAAATCATCTAAACGTCGCTGAAAGGTCAAAATTTTCATGATGTTTTAATAAATTTCATGGAATATTGATACATTCCGCGACATCTTCCTTAAAACGTCACAGAAACCTTTTGCCTACACCACAATCTGTGACATTTTTTATGACATTTTTTAAAATGTCGTAAAAGGTAATCTGCGACGTTTTTGGAGATTCTCTTCGAGTAGGGGTGATTCAAACAACAGTGGGAAATGAGGAGCTTATGAATCACAGAGATTTGGGCTATCTGTGATGAATGTGGATAGAGAGCATGGTGAGATGTCCAATGAAAGTGGCTCTGATGATGCTATTGAGTCTAAATCTTAGGTTTACAATATTAAGGTCGCTAAAGTAGTGGCGAATGGCACTCAGGCTCCCGTAGAGAAGAAAGGACATTTTCTCCTATTGTTTGGGAAAGATGTGTACATATGTACATGTGCATTCACATTATTAAATGCCATGGTACATGTGTCTTTTTATTACTATGGATGGGTTGTTGCTCGAGTTGGGACACTTCTTATTAATAAAGTCATGTATTTGGTTTAGTTTTTAATTAAACGTTGTAATGATTCGTCATTTCATCTAAGTAATTTGAATAAAACAACATCGTTAGCTTTAAGTAGCAAACTAGCCTTTAATTATTAGAACACATCATTTGTTAGTTGTTCCTTCGAAGACATCCAATAAAATAGGAACGATAAAGAGTAGATTACATAGCCCTTGCATAAGGATAACACGCATAACTTAAGAAATGGTGAGTAGAACATTGCAATATATCGCGTATATTTATCATGTGATTTTCTTAATAACTTTTTCTTTTAAACTTCTATCACCTAATGAAGATCTGTAGCTTTTTTAAGTTGTTATTATTCTATTTTAATTATTTATTATTACTTTATTCTAAGTTTTTAATGTATTTCGAGTTATTCTATTACATCTTTTATGTTAATTTAACCTTTTTTGTAATAGCTTCACGTCACATTTGCATGTGAGTCTATCGGAATAACTTCTCTATAAGATAGAGGTAAGACTGCGTACTATCAAGCCTCTCCAGACTCTGTATTTGTGCGAGTTTCAACTGAATGTTGATGATGATAATGACGAGGATAACTTTAAACTCCAACATATCTTTTTTCTCATATCCATCTATCAAAGTAAAACTTTAATTATATCCCAATTATCGTATATATATGTATATTTATTTATTTATTTATTTTCTACATAGAATTAATCATCAATTATTATATTTATTAATGTGATCTAGAAATTGGTGAATTACTCACAAGTGCATCCTAGTTATATAATTAGAAGTGTGATCGACACAAATTTATTAAGTAACGAAGGTCTCAATTGTGTTCATTTGGCAATGATTGAGATGATCACAAATTGAGAAAATTCTCTAATGCTCTGTTCACTATGTTTGAATTTATTTATGTACGTAGGAATCAGATTATTTAATAAAAATGATTAATTCTTGAATAATAATCATTAATTTATTAAATAATTTATTTAAAATATATATTTTGTAAACTATTACATATATCAAGAATCATTGCATGAATTGAAAAGTTCAGACAACTTGGTTTTGGTCTACGTACCAGTAGGTTCAAATAACTCAACAAAAATACTAAAAACTGTGTTATTTGTAATTCTTAAAATCACAGGGGGAAGTCCTTAATAAAAGGAAAGAAGTAAAGGCAACCGTTATTTTCATCCCCATCTGAGTGATAAAGCAATTTCTAGAATGAAATAGTTGTGAATAAAATATACAGGTGTTAAGTTCTCTCCGGATATTAGACCAATATAATTCAAAAATTGAGCCACTTGGTTAGCACTCTCAAAGGTACATATATTAATCTTAGGGTCAAATTAGCCATGACCTTAAAATCATCTTAATAATGCAAATTTATAGAAATTATTTATTGATCATATGAATTTAAATTAACTTAAATATCAAACTTTGTTGCTGCTGCTATAATATTAATACCATAGTTGTATTTGGTACCATACTTTGTGGTCGTTGTCAATTATAATGTCATCTGCAAAGAGATTTTTTATTATTTGAAAAAAGAAATATTTCCAAAATATAGACAAACACCACATTACTAGTAGATGTTTTAGATCTGGTTTATGTGAAAGCTTTTTCAAAACTCACTAGAAGGGGAGAAGGTTGAACTGAATAGTGAAACTCCTATAAAAACTCATCAACTCAGATAAAATGGTAATTAAACTAACCATCCAAAATGCCTAATATTAGGATCAAAATAAATTACTATTGATAACAACGAACATCTATTTGAAGTTTTGATTATGAAGACCATGTTAAGTCAATAAGGGACATTATTGACTTGACATATTAAGACCATAAGAACTAGGCAAATGCTCGAAACCATAGAAAACTAAATCAAATAAATGACTTGAAAAATTTTCATTATCTCAGTTACTCTGAACTAATATCATGTTCATGTATTAGGAAAATTTACTAACTATCCATAATACTCCAAAACTAAATTCATATGTCTAACCAATATCCACTTCCTACATCAACATGTTCCCAATTCAAGTCACCACAAAACTAAAGCAAAGAAAATGAAACTACAATTACAATCATAATCTTAATTCAATGTCAGAGAATAACCTATTATAATTTATGTATTTTGTCTTTAGATTTGATAATATAACACTGCAATACTATTATTATATTGGGCCCTTCACTCTTATATGGAGAATACAAATTTTATAAAACTCATATTTTGAAATTAAGAAAAAAGGAGTAGGAATATATTATAGAAAAACAAAAGCCCTGATGAAATAAAAATAGTTGTTATTGCACACTACTAGAAATAGTGAGAGGCAGCTGTTTGTTTGTTTGAGAAATTAAAGTTAAATTAATGAACAAAAGAAGGGTACCAAAATTCTGGAGAATAAAATACTCTCCAGCAGCTAAGTAGCACGGTTGGAGTTACTACATCAAAGAGCAAGTGATAACACGACACTGTTTGGACACACTGACTAAGCTATACACAAAAATGACAAAGTTATTGACTAGTTCCAAAACAGCAATCGAACTCACCCCATCCTCAGAGCTTTGCAAAATTTTCCAAATTGGGGTTGGGTATTCTAATCAATCGGCGATGGTAAGAATCTTCCCTGTAATCGTGTCTAGAACTTCATCTAAATATGGTTATATTACCCATCTTCCTTTATACTTGCAATGACGATGGAAACCGTGGAGAAGCTAATGACTCTCCCAATAACTTGCGGTATCTGACTTCCAATCCTTTGTCTAGTGATTTTGTTCCATTTCCCAGCATATATATTGTTCTCTCCCTCTCTGCATGATTGATTTTAGCACTAAATCAGCTGATCGTTCCAAATTTTGGAACTTTCAGTGACTTATTTCTTGTCATATCTAGATTTCCATATCTCTTAGCTAAATATGGCAAGAAATAACACCTTACTCTTCTAAAGTGGAGTGGAAGCTTTCACTTTTACTAAAAAATTAGCTACCTCGATGAGTGAATTAGATGTCCCTTGCTAAGAGAGGCAATTTCTGATCTTTTTCCAGATAATACTAGAAAAAGGGCATAGGAAGAATAGATGGTTCCTAGTTTCAGTTCCTCTTCTACATAAAGAACAGTTTTGATCCAAACTTTGGATAAATTGAAGTTTGTCCATTGTTGCTGCCCTATTCCTTACCACTAGCCACAGTAGGAAAGCAGAACTTAGTCTGAGATCATTATGCTAGATAACCTTAGCCTAAGGATTATCATGATCAAAGTGATAGAGCTATTTCCTGTAGATTTTGCTAGAGAAACTCTCGATAGGAGACCCTTTCCATAAAAAAAATCTTGTGAGTTAGGATCAGGAAGATATGAAGGTTTCAGATGACTGATTGCATTAGGATATTGAATTCATAAATTATGATTGATAATGTTAAGTCAAGAAGACCTCACTTCTTCTATTGATTTTGATGAAAGTCAAATAATAATAGTAATAGAAGTGTGTGAACTATTTTGATGAATTTGTTAAATGAACAGATAAATATAAGTGGCACAAATCATCAAATCAGGTCGATACTTAAGTAAAAGATGAATAAGACAAAGCGTCTAAGACGGATCAGATGAAGTGATCAAGTCTAAGACACCAAATGAAGCATAAGAGTCTAATCAATTCGATGTAATTAAAGAATGCGCTAGAATGTCAGTTAGTTCGAGTTGGTTACAGGACTCAACTAATAATAGATTTTAAAAGAATCTACAAGTAGATTTCTTAAGAAGACCGTTAGAGATTTAGGTTATAAATATTAGTTGTAGTTGTAGACTTCAATAAGAATTTTTGAATGTGCAAAAATACTGTGAAAAATATTCTGAGAGAAAAGAAACAAAGAAAGAGAGAAAATACATCTGTAACGTGAGTATGGAAGCTCAAA
The DNA here is from genome assembly GCA_027563915.1 of Erythroxylum rotundifolium. Taxonomy (NCBI): domain Eukaryota; kingdom Viridiplantae; phylum Streptophyta; class Magnoliopsida; order Malpighiales; family Erythroxylaceae; genus Erythroxylum; species Erythroxylum rotundifolium. Next base: position 6,377 of record JAOSBO010188084.1, read on the forward strand.
CAATATCTTTTCGAGCGAAACAAAGGCTAGAGCCTGAAGAGGCTAAGGAAGCAAATAAAGAATACTATGTGAAAGAGACCTAAAGAGGCTCTGCAAGTGTAGAAATAATACTTATAACGTTGAAGGAGATAGTGAAATCTCCGACAAACTCTAAGGACTAGACGTAGCCTAAGGTTAAGGGTGAACCAGTATAAACCGTAGTGTCATATTCTCTAACTCTTACCTTGTTAATTTTCTTGTTGTTAGAAGAATAGATACTAATTTCTACTATTGCATTACTCATCAAATTAAGTGCATTGCTTATCTTGTAATCATTTGAATTTGTAAAGAAAATTAAGAAGATTTTAAAGATTCATATCTTAGATGGTTTAACACAATTCGACCCCCCTTCTTGTGTATTTTGCATATTATATGTGATTTATATATTAACAAGTGATTTACTTCAGTTGGTATCAGAGTAAGATTCCAAGAAACACTCTTACAAAGTAAGGATAAAGATCTATGGCTGAATCACATGTTTTTATAGCAGAAGGTGCCTCGGTCTCAAGACCCCCTGTTTTCAATGGTGAAGATTATCATTATTTGAAGGATAGGATGCAGCTCTTTATAGAATCTACACATATTGATCTTTAGGATATCAATGAAAATGGTCCATACATCTTAATAGACAATGAAGGGAAAAGTATCTCTCGTGACCAATGGTCAGTTGATCAAAAAGCTCGCTTTCAATTAAACTCAAATGCCAAATCCTTTTTAAGTTGTGCTTTAAGTAGAAGTGAATATGATAAGGATCTGAGTTTGCAAAGGAAATTTGGGACACATTAGCCATTGCACATGAAGGCACAAACCAGGTGAAAGAATCCAAGATTGGTATTCTTACTCATCGATATTAGTTGTTCAAGATGAAAGACAATGAGTCTATTGATCATATGTTGGGACGACTCCAATCAATTATTAATGGACTTAAAGCTCTGGAGAGAATCTACAACAGTCAAGATCATGTTAGAAAGATTCTCAGAAGTCTTCCAAAATGATGGAGACCAAAGTAATAGCAATACAAGAGTCCAAAGATTTAAGCAAGCTGATGCTAGACGAATTACTTGGTTCGCTAAAAATCTATGAAGTAGAGCTTGATGCAGAAGATAAACCTAGAAAGGATAAATCTATTGCATTAAAGGTTGGTCAGAAGAATCAGAAGATGCCGAAAAATAGAAGTACATCTTCAAAAGTGTTAAAGATTGAAGAAATCAAGAATGATGATGCTAGTGAATATGATCAAGATTCAAGTGAAGATGAAGATGAGCTATCCTTCATTTCAAGAAAGATTAGAAGGATGTGGAAAAAGAAATCAAGGGGAAGTAAAGACTTCTCTTTCAAAAAGAATAGAAAAGATGATTCGAAGAATGAGAAAATTTATATCATTTGCTATGAGTGTAATAAACCAGGACATTACAAGTCTGAATGTCCATTGCTCAAAAGAAAACAAAAGAAAAGTCAAGAAAACAAAAAGAGCATGATGGGAATATGGAAAAATCTGGATTTGTCTGAATTTGAATCCAACTCAGAAACATCAGAACAAATAAATATATGTTTGGTAGCTGAAGGGGAAAGCGATGATGAGGTAATTTCCGACTTTGATGATCTTCAGGATGCCTATTTGGAATTGTTAGAAGATTCACATGTTATCTTAAAACAATATAGGTTATTGAAAAAGAAATTTGTTGAAAATCTAAAGAACACAAAACTTTTAGAAGAAGAAAACGTTTGCTTAAGAAATAAGTAGACGATATGAAAAAGAAAGTAATTGTAGATAGATATGAGGAAATTAATCAACTAAAACAAATGATTAATAGTCTTTCAGTAGATTTATCAAAATTTACAGAAAGTAAAAAAAGGATGAATGACATGACTGGAAGTTATAGACATCCAAATTAAAAAAACAGTTTAGGCTTTAATAATAGAAATACTATTCATAATAGTGATGTTGTTTATAATAGGAATTTTTTCCTAATAAAAAGAAACCCCAAAAGACCCAAGAAAATATGGGTACCTAAAAAGGATATAATATATGTAGATCTCCTTACTTGGAAGAAGCAACCACCACTAATGGTATTTAGATAGTGGCTGCTCACGACACATGACAGGCAGAAGATCTGTATTCCTAGACTTCAATATAAGCAAGGATGATTAGTAACTTTTGGAGACAACAACTAGGGAAAAATAATTAGGATCTACAAAATTGGTAAAGATTTCCTTTCGTCTATTGATAATGTTCTACTAGTTGATTGCTTAAAGCACAATCTAATCAGTATAAGTCAATTATGTGATTCTGGTTTTGAAGTAAAGCATAATCTAATTAGTATAAGTCAGTTATGTGATTCTAGTTTTGAAGTATCCTTTAATCAAAATTCTTGTATAGTAAAAAATAAGGACAGTTCCATATTCTTTTATGCCAAAAGACGAAATAATCTCTATAAAATTAACTTAGACAATTTGAAAAGTCAAAATATTTCATGTTTTATATCAAAACATTATGAAAAAATGATTTGGCGCAAAAGGCTAGGTTATGTTAGCTTTAAACATATTTCCAAATTAGTTAGACATGATTTAGTAAGAGGCTCACCAAAGATAAGTTGTAACAAAATTTTCTTTTGTGAAAGTTGTCAAAAAGGAAAACAAGTTAAAACATCTTTTTCGTCTAAGAATATTGTAACTTCGTCTAGACTTCTAGGGCTGTTACATATAGATTTGTTTGGTCCAACCAAAACAACAAGTCTTGGTGGAAAGAAGTATGGTCTCGTAATTGTTGATGACTTTACTAGATTTTGTTGGATATTGTTTTTATCATATAAAGACAAATCTTTTAAATGCTTTAAAGTTTTATCCAAAAAGTTACAAAATAAAAAAGGAATTTCTATTGCTAAAATTAAAAGTGATCATGGTGGGGAATTTAAAAATGAAAAATTCAAAATGTTTTGTTAAGAGAATGAAATTTTCCATAATTTCTCTGCTCGTAGAACTCCTCAACAAAATGGAGTTGTAGAGAGAAAGAACAAGATGATTCAGGAAATCGCCTATGCTATGTGAAATGAATCTTCTTAAGTACTTCTGGGCAGAAGCTATAAATATAGCTTATTATACTCAAAATTTTACGACCTATTTTAAATAAAACTCCATATGAATTATGGCAGTGAAGAAAGCCAAATATTTCTTACTTTTATCCTTTTGATTGCAAATGCACTATCTTGAATACAAAAGAAAATTTGGATAAATTTGATTCTAAGATCAATTCAGGAATTTTTCTAGGTCATTCAATCAACTCTAAAGCTTATAAAATTTATAATCTTGTTTCTAAATCTATTGAAGAATCTATGAATGTAAAATTTAATGATGATTCTCATCTAGATAAAAGATATGATTCTAATGATGAAACTCTATCTGCTCCCTTAGTTAATAACCTAGACTATTCACCACCAAACGATCCATCTGATAAAGTAATTGATAATTCTGGAAATATTAGCTTAAAAAAAGACTGGAAATATAAATCTTCTCACCCAAAAAACTTGATTATAGGAGAAACATCAGAAGGAGAGAGAACTAGATCTAAGTTTAGAAGAGAGGAAAATGTAGCATTTGTTTTCGAATTAGAACCTAAGAAAATTGATGAAGCTCTTTGAGACAAAGCTTGGATTCTAGCTATGCAAGAGGAGTTAAATCAATTTACAAGGAATAAAGTTTGGTCTCTAACCCCTAAACCATCCAATAAATCTATTAGAGGAACTAGATAGGTATTCAAAAATAAACTAGATAAATTAGGAAAATTAACCCATAACAAAACTAGATTTGTAACTCAAGTCTATTATCAATAAGAAGGAATATACTATAATGAAACATATGCTTCTATAGCTAGACTAGAAGCTATTAGGATCTTGCTTGCACATGTTATAATAATATAAAACTATTTCAAATGGATGTGAAAAGTGCATTTTTGAAAGGTTTTATAGACGAAGAAGTTTATGTAAAACAACCCCTAGGTTTTGAAGACATTGATAAACCAGATTATGTGTATAAACTTCATAAAGCTTTGTATGGATTAAAACAAGCACTTTGTGCATGGTATGATCATTTGAGTTTATTTTTATTAAAAATTACTTCATTAGAGGTCAGGTAGATAAAAAATTATTTCGGAAAAATATCAAAAATGATGTTATCGTTGTACAAATATATGTAGACGATATCATCTTTGGCGCAGCATCTAAAAACTTATGTTCAAATTTTGAAAATCTTATGAAAAGTGAATTTGAAATGAGTATAATGGGTGAATTAAAGTTCTTTCTTAGTTTACAAATTAAACAAGCTGAAGAAAAGATTTTTATTCATCAACAAAAGTATACCAAAGAACTTTTAGTCAAATGTAAAATGGAAAATTTTAAACCAATGTTAACTCATATACATCCTTTAATCGTCTAAACTAAAGATGAAGTTGGTAAGAAGATTGATCAAACTCTTTTTAGAGGAATTATTTGTTCTTTGCTTTACCTAACTGTAAGCAGACCTGATATAATGTTTAGTGTTTGTTTGTGTGAAAGATTTCAAGCATATCCTAGAGAATCTCATTATATTGATGTTAAAAGAATATTGAGATACTTGGCAGGTTCTACTAATCTTTGCTTAATATATGAGAAAGGTAAAGATTTCATGTTATTTAGCTACTGTGATGCTAATTATGCTAGAGATAGGATTGATAAAAAGAGTATAAGTGGAAGTTGTCACTTTCTTGGCTATAATCTAATTTCTTGGTCAAGCAAGAGGCAAAGTTCAATTGCTTTATCTACTGCAAAGGTTGAATACATATCAGCTGCAAGCTGTTGTTCACATATATTATGGATAAAGTATCAGTTAGAGGATTATTCTATTTAAGAAGATCATATTCTAACCCTCTATGACAACACAAGTGCTATGAATCTCTCAAAGAATCCAATACAACACTCAAGGGCAAAGCATATTGAAGTTAGACACCATTTTGTAAGAGACTGTGTACAGAGAGGGATCATCAATCTATAATTTGTTAAGACAAATCAACAATGGGCAAATATCTTCACCAAACCCTTAAGTGAAGACAAATTCAAGGAAATCAGATGAAATCTGAATATGGTGATGTTAAATCACCATTCTTCTGAAACTCTATGATCTAGACGATTTATCCTGAAGAAGTTGAAAAGTCACAAGTTTTAAATTAAATAGTAACGGTAACTTTTACTTGATAGTTTCAATTTCATAATTACTAGTGGATCAGTTAAAAACATTACAAACGATAACTTTTAAAGAGTGTATATAAAAAACAATCATTTCAAAATCTGTAACACTTCACACTCTAGAATTTTTGTGAAAAACTTCGAAACCAACTTGTTCAAAGTGTTCTCAACAAAGACGATCCAACGCTTTGTTCTAAACATCAAACTCTTATCATTTCATTTCATATATTTCTCTTAATATTTTCTACATACTTCTTTGTTTAGTGTTTATCTTTTACAGATTAGAAAATGCCAAAATCTCTTGCCTATGGAAGACTCATCGATTTCACTTCCTTGAAGAATGCTCGGATGAATATCAAACTTGAGATTGAAGCAGTTGGATGGAAGAAATTCTTTAACATCTGAGAGGCAGTGTATCTGAATTAAATATATGAGTTCTGGAAGAATGCGAAGGTGGTAAACAACACCTTGGTATCGACGGTAGATGGGTTGTCAGTAATAATCACATAAGATTCCATTGTGGAGGGTATTGGGTGTCCAAATGAAGGAGCAGAATTTTTCAACAGTAGAGATTGGATCCTCAAACTCATATAGACAAAGCCAACATCAATCGACAACTATATGGATTTAGTAATCTTAGAGTCAAGAAGTCTTCAACCCTTATTCCGAAGGCTAGGGTTCTTCATTCACTTCTTCTCCATTATATCCTACTGACAACAGGATCAAAGGACGTGGTGACAATGAATGATGAACATTATTTGTTTCATCTACTCACTCACCAACCTGTTAATCTTCCATTTTTGATTCTGAAGTACATGATAAAGGCTAGGGAGGATTATTATCTGAAGAGTGGTTCTTTACCTTATAGTACACTGTTAACAAGATTTTTTAAAGCATCTAGAATCCTACTTGATAGAGGAAACAGAGTAAAACTGGATGTTAAGTGTGTTATCAATACCTCTAATATTCACAAAGTGGGGATTAAGACTAAAGCTGAAGTAGATGAAGATTTCACACCAAAAGCACAGTCTAAAAGGGAGCTTTCAATAAGACAAAGCAAGAAAGGAAATGTTCCATTTGAAAAACAAGAAAAACCTCGATCGTCCAAAAGAATATCAACAAAATTAAAGGTTGAACAATCATCTGATGAGCTGATACAAGCCAGGATAATTCCATAGAAGAAGGAAAGCAAGGTTCAACAACCAACTCACTAAGTGTCTTCAAAGAGGAAGGTTGAGACGCTCCAATCAGAAAGGCACAAGAAGTCAAGAAGGTCTCCAAGATTAATGACCTTATGACAACAAGAACTAAAGAAGACAAGGCTTATTAAGAAGAAGAAGGTTTCATTGTCTGATGTTCCGCAAAAGACATAGACTATTGAAAAGAAGATGAAGATATCATCCGAACAACAGCTAGTAACTTACAACCCTTCTCAACTAATAAAAAAGGAAGATTTGAAGATGAAGGTCATAGAAGAATCAACACCTGATCGTAATAGAGGTTCAATATCATCAGAGAACCTTCTAAACAGAAAGTTAAGGTTCTAGTTGAACCTATAACAGTAAATGATCAGACGATACATCTCCCAAGTCTTGAAGAACAAAGAATATATAGTATTCTAAGAGATGAAAAGGCAGAACCATATCCATTGAAGATTACGAAAGATCCTTATACAATCTATCTAGTGATAAGTAGAACGACAATCAAGATTGTACCAGATGTACAACCAAGAATTCCAACACCGGTAGTTAGTAAAGAAAAAGGGAAGAAGAAGAAGTTTCCTGAAAGATGCGAAGTTGATCTCACATAAGAAAGATTCAAGAGGCAATAAAGAACATAGGTGATATATGTCACGCTGCTCAACCTGTAAGCGTCTATATATCACATCATATATCAGGGAAATCAAGAAGTAATTTTGGAGTATCTACTACAGAAGAAAGCTTCAAGGTAGTTGGAACAATCTCAGAGGCAAGGTGTGAAAGTATCTCAATTGAAGGTATCTATTTTAACTTAGAAACCTTTGTGCATTTGCTCATTCATTTCAAACCTTAGGTTTCATTCCTTTAGTTAAAACTATTTTACACCTTCTAAGGTAACCGATTTACAAATTACCCAGACCTGATGATCTTGATATCCCTACTTTAAAAAAACCTTTTAAAATACCCTCAATTAAAATTATAGAATTAGACGCACTTAGAAAACTATCTGTCTTTGAATATATTCATCCACTTAGTGAAATGCTACAAGAAGCCACTATTAATTCGGAGCTTTTGAAGAATTTCATCGAATGGACTAAAGCTAGTCACAAGCAGACGGAAGTTTAGGAAGCCTTCGCTAAAAACATTGAGAAAATTAATCCTAAGGTTGATGAACTAGGTGATGCAGTGGGTGATCTTCATGAGGAATTAGCACTTCTACATGTTTCTATAGAAGAAGATCTCAAGAGGATCTGCACTGATCTTCAACAAATGTTTTCTGAAATTTCTAAGCGTCTAAAATAATCTATCTTTTTGATTAATAATAATTAGGGGGAGAATAGTAGAAAGAAGAATTAGAAAATTAGAAATTTTTAGATAATGATTTATTCATCTGGATGTTATTTTTATCTTCTCATATTATGATTATTTGTTATCATCAAAAGGGGGGAAATTGTTAAGTCAAGAAGACTTCACTTCTTCTATTGATTTTGATGAAAGTCAAATAATAATAATAATAAAAATGTATGAATTGTTTTGATGAATTTGTTAACTGTGCAGATAAATATAAGTGGCACAAATCATCAAATCAAGATGACATTTAAGTAAAAGCTGAATAAGACAAAGCTTTTAAGATGGATCAAATGAAGTGATCAAGTCTAAGACACCAGATGAAGCATATGAATCTAAGCAAGTCATTGTAATTGAAGAATGTGCTAGAACGTCAGTTAGTTAGAGTTGGTTACAGGACTCAACTAATAACAGACTTTAGACAACTCTACAAGCAAATTGCTCAAGAAGACCATTGGAGATTTAGGTTATAAATATTAGTTGTAGTCATAGACTTCAATAAGAATTTTGAATGTACAAAAATACTTAGAGAAATTATGTGCTTAAGTGCTTATGCTGTTAAAAATATTCTGAGAGAAAAGAAAGAAAAAAAGAGAGCAAATACATCTGTAACATGAGTATGGAAGCAGAAACAATATCTTTTCAAGTGAAAGAAAGGCTAGAGCCTGAAGAGGCCAAGGAAGCAGATAAAAAATACTTTGTGAAAGAGACCTGAAAAGGCTTTGCAAGTGTAAAAATAATACTTGTAATGTTGAAGGAGATAGTGAAATCTTAAACGAACTCTGAGGACTAGACGTAGCCCAAAGGTTAAGGGTGAACCAGTATAAATTGTGGTGTCATATTCTCTAACTCTTACCTTGTTAATTTTATTGTTGTTAAAAGAATAGATACTAATTTCCGTTATTGTATTACTCATCAAATTAAGTGCATTGTTTACTCTTGTAATCGTCTGAATTTGTAAAGAAAATCAAGAAGATTTTAAAGATTCATATCTTAGATGATTTAACATAATTCAACCCCCTTCTTATGTATTTTGCATATTATACATGATTTCTATATTAATATGTGATTTACTTTAGATAAGACTAGCCACCTTAGATTTATGGTCTCGCTCTGAAAAAACAGAAATAGCAATAGGGAAAGAGGACTAGAGCCATTTCAATTATCGTGTCATAGGAAAGATGTTTGACCATTTCCAATTTTACAGAAAACATTATTAGCTACTTCTTCCCTTTTTCTCAAAATTTGATTATGGAACCAAGAATAGGATGACCTTAAAGATAGGGACAATATACTGCTCTCTTTCAAAAAGTAGCTAAGAAGCCATGTCTTCTATAATGAATGCTTATCTTGGATCATTCTTCAAAGCCTCTTAATTGGAAAGACATTATTAGCGACTCTTACAGAGATGATTCCTAGCCCACCTCCTCCTGCCCCCCCCCCCTCCCCCAACCTTGGGTTTTCACAGATCAGCCCATTTAACCTCAACGAACTGAAAAACTTCATTTGCTTTAACCCATAAAAAATCCATAGTTTTGACTAGTTTCTTTGACAAAGGAAAGTGAGTACTCTAGTAAAGATGAAGGGAACATAGAACAGATTTAATAAGTTGGACTCTTCCATTATAAGATAATAATCTATTAGTTCATTTGCCTAATCTCCTTGAATTTTTTCAATAAGAGGTAGACAATCATTGAAATAGAATCTTTTAGTGGAGATAGGAAGACTTAGGTACTTGTAGAGGAGAATTTTTCCTGTCTATACCAGTTAGAGAGGAAATAGTGCCCTAGAAAGGCAGCTGTTTTGTTGTTGGCAGGATATACACACTTTTGTTTTTTCAAATTTTAACTTGTGTACCTTTTAGTCAGTGAGACGATCGATTGACTATTTTTAATCCAATTTTACTAAAATATTTTGTAAAGATTCTTAACATATTGGCCTTAATTATATACGGTGTGATTAAATATTAGAACTTTGTAACTTGTCCAAAATTTTTGTGAAAACTAGCTCACCATATAATAACTCCATTTATGAAATCTTGATCCAGTGAACAATCAAGTGGCAATTTGTTCTGCGATTTGGTTGAACTTTTATTTGGGAGTTCTACACTCAACCGTCTTTATTCTTTATAGTGGAATTAATGTTTAGTGATCTTTAGTACACACAAATTTGGTTATATTTTTTCCCAAATAAGTTCAAATTATTAGCTCTAGTTGCTTTTCTATTTTATAATTTATGTATTGGTGATGTATTAGGGGGAAGTTTAATTTTTTATCATTATGTGGTAGAGCAATGAAACTAGTTTTAGGGCATTTGACTATTTTAATCATTTTGGTCATAATGAAATTTGCTTTGGGTTACGATTTTTTACTCCCACTCATATTGAGGTAAAGATGTTTCATATTAAATTTTCGTGTCTACTGTTTATTGTTTTATTATTAGGAAGTTTTAATTTGGAGCAATCTTCTTATCAAAGTGGTATTAGAGCCTAGTTTTATTAATAGACTGCCATTATATATAATGGAAGTTAACATAAGAAAGATGATTAATTTAAACGATGCTAACTATTTTCTATTGAAGGGTAAGATAGAGGAATTACTATATGTGAAGGATTAATATTTGCCTATGTTTGCAATAGAGAAACCTAAAAACAAATCAAAAAAAGAATGAACTTTGTTACATATATAAGTTTATGACTGCATTAGAAAATAGGTAGATGATAATGTGTTGATCCATATTAGTGGGGAGACAAATGCTCTTTAGAACAGATTGAAGCAATTGTATACAAAGAAGATAGAGAGTGACAAACTATTCCTGATAAAGTAGATGACAACCTTGAGATACAAGGATGGTGATTCAATGATAAACCACTTAAACAACTTCCAAGGGATCTTCAACCAACTAACTTTCATGGGAATCAAATTTGACGAAGAAGTTTAAGGTTTCTGTTTTTTTTGGCACCTTAGCTAATGCTTGGAAGACTTGTAGAAAGTTTTTAACTAATATTGCAACTGATGGAATAACGTCTATAGATCTTACAAAAAGTGATGTTTTTAAATAAAGAGTTAAGAAGGAAATCTCATGGCTCTTCTTTATATTTAGAGGTTCTAATTACAGAATCTAGGGGAGAAGAAAAAGAACAGGTTTTAAAAATAGAGGTCACAATAGGAGAAATTCAAAGAAAAGGTACAAAGATCTTAAGTGCCATCATTGTGGGAAAAAAGGGTACATCAACAGATAATGTTACAAGTGGAAGAAAGAAAACAAAAAGACTAAGGAAAAAGAGAAGGAAATGAACCCAAGTGCAAATGATGATATGGTCAATATCACTCATAGAAATTCTCATATTAGTTCAAGAGCTTGACTCCATTGATTCTACAATATGACGAAACTAGTTAGGTGATAGATAGTGGTGCTTCAATTCATGTTACAGCTATATGCATTCATGTCCTAGACATATAGTGACTTTGGTTATTTGAAAATAGCAAATGGAGTTATAAATATATGTGCAAGCATTAGAGATGTGTTTTTAGTCACTTCCAACGAGTCTAAGTTAACTTTTAAGCTATCAAGCATGCCCTGGATATTTAGCTTAATCTTCTTTTTGTTAATAAGCTCTATAATGAGGGATTTGATAGCAACTTTTTAGGTGAAATTTGGAATCTTTCTAAAGGATTCATGATATTAGTTCCTAATGGAACCCAAGGTGTAGCACCCAACCCTCATAGGGTATATTCCTGAACATATCGATGGTATTTGAGAATATACTCTATGAGGGCGGTATGCTAAGGAAGTTAATCAACTCATTGCAAATTTTTCACACATCGTATGCATGTTTAGAAAACCAATAATTATTTTCAACCCATTTATTTCATAAATATCACCATTCATAAAACTTATTACAATTTGGGGAAGAAAACACAATTATAATAAACATTAGTTGCAGAATACAAATCTTAATACAAAATGACTAAAGATATATGCAGGTGTAAACTGATCCTAATCCCTAGCTTATGTCTGGTTTCTGTAGCTATACTCCAATTAGTCTAACTGGATATCTCCTCTGAGCCTGAAAAATAACATTGCAATTTTGGTGAGTTTTGAGAACTTAGTTACCATCATTGACGTGTTCACTTAAGTTAGGACACAATATCGCAAACACATTTAATCCAAGTTCTCAAACACATCATATTATTTAGATTCAAATCTGAAGTATCACATCATTTAATTTTCTACCAATTCACAATATATATGTCTCATATTTTAACAAACACATTGGAAACACAAACATTTTATATTACTATTCAACATAATTAAGTAAATTTCTCACAACAATTCACATAACACACACACACACACACACACACACACACACACACA
>JAOSBO010188097.1:0-22034 GCA_027563915.1 Erythroxylum rotundifolium
TAATTAGAAATTTATATGAAAAGTTAATAAGTTAACAAGTTAAAAGTTATTATTAAAATTATGAACTACATTAATTACAAATTTTTAACTTACTTAAACTATTTATTAATTATTTTAATAAATAATTAAAAAAATTTGTGGTGGCGGGCCACGGGCCATCGGCCGGCCCATCCACCCTCGGCCCACAGGCTGGCTCGCGGCCCGTCTATCTCGGCCCGTGGCCCAGCCCATGGGCATGTCAAATCGGGCCAAAACTCGTTGACTGACCCATGGACCGGGTCGGGCCGGGTGGGTCGGGCCTGTTTTGACATTCCTACTCCTACCATCGCCCTCCAACTCTCCCAATCTAACTTTTATGTTTATAAGCTAAATTAACGACACCCTAGCAAGTTTTCGTGTTGTTTTAACTTATTTATGCATAATTTATTATGTGTTTTACGTTATTTGTGGATTTTTCAATCAAAAATTCCAATTTCATGATTTGGGGATTTATGGAGAATTTTTGTGATTTTATGCCTAATCATACTTTTATAGTTGAATTTAATCATTACCTAATTGTTTTGATTATTCAATTCGATTAATTGCAAGCGAATTGGGTAAAACTTTAACTTAATTTGCGTAAACTTGTGATTTCTACTCACTAAATGTTTAATTGCAACAATTTTCTGTTTAATTAGGTTAATTAGTTACTCCTAACATTAATTAAGATTGGTTTTATGTTTAATTGCATGGATTTACTGTTTAATTATGTCAATTTTGTGTAATCGTGACTTTAGAGTTTTTAACAAATATAATTTAACAATTAAGTTTGTTTAATTTGTTAATTACAGAACTTCTAATTTTATTTTTGAGATTAATTAGTTTGTTAATTGATTTTCTAGTTAAATTTTTTATTTATTTATATGTGCTACTTTATCGATTATTTCTAATTGTTTAATTTTTCGTATTTAGTTGTTTTAGCAAGTAATAAGTTAGTGAGTGTGATCAAAGTTAAAGTTAGTGAGCATGATCCAAATTAAGTGTGGGAAAAAAATTACCTTCGTAAATTATATGTTAATTTTCTCACACTTAATTAAAGTTGCAGGGAAAATGACAAGATCATGAAGTGAAAAGGAGACTACAAGAAAGAGGCATCGAGGCGAATCCTTCAACACTGTGGCCTAAGAGGAATAGATAGTATCAATATCTGAAGGATAAGAAGCTAAACACTAACAGATATATCAATTAGGAGACATTAGAGCAAGTTAGTTTAGCCCAATAAGTTCGAGAGCTCATAGATATTGGCGTATGGTCCCGATTCTTTGAAATCATTGAACCATCATATCGAGAGCTCACCTTAGAGGTCCTCTCCATATTCTTCGTGGAGAAAGGATGCTACGAGGGGGATCGCCCTAATACATTCTAGTTCTAGATGTTAGGGAGATGCATAAGATGAGTTATACAGAGTTCTCCATCACCATAGGTCTCTACAATTGGGAGTACATGGGGACACCAGAGTACCTAGCACTATGGACTAATTTTTCGTACGAATTGTCTCTACGACAATTATAAAGTAGGATCAATATTAAAGATGACTATGACTTGAGCAAGTCAAAGGTTTCAACCTTACGCAGTGCAGTACTTAGATACATCCATGATATTCTAAGCCACACTCTAAGTGGTCAAGGAGATGGCTAGAGAATTATTGAGAATGTGGACATCTATTACTTTTGGAGCATGAGAGAATGGATGCTAATTTACTTGGGACATGCACTTGTCCCATTTATCCGACATCAGAGTAAAGATAAGAAGGTTGACACAATTTGTGTTGGATCTTATGTGACCCGATTGGCACGATGAGTGGGTTTATTTGATTGGCTACCATCGATGCCACGGATGACAACCATGGTAGCACTAAATCTAATAGTGATGCAAGACAAGCACATGGTGTATCAACATTAGAGTCCCACAGGAGATGTTTACAGACTTATTGGGGAACTAAAAAATCCAGCAACAGAGGGTAGGGATAAAGCAGAGCAACCACAATAACCACAACCATAGCCACCGCTACCAGAACAGAATGAGGCATTACTAGACATAGAAGTTCTGAGAGGTTCCCGAGCTAGATTACACAATTTTTAGAGATGTTAATGAGCTAGATTGGGCTTGGGCTACTCCATGGGTCAGCTCATGGCCTTACGAGTAGGGATGGGTTAGCTCGTGGCTAGGCCAGACCGGGCCAACCTGGCCCGTCATATTGTTTTTAGAAAAACTTCAAAAACAACGTCATTTTTGAAGTAATGGTTGAGTTGGGCCAACCTTTGGCCTACGTGACCTTGGCCTATGACCCAGTTAACCCGGGCTAAAATCAAACTAGGCCGGGCTGGTTTTGACATCTCTAACAATCTGGTTTAGTTGAAAATAACTTTATTGGAGAAATGGATGAACATGCTTGTGGGAACTCAACGATCACCCCAACTTCAGCAGGGCGAGCTTTTGGAGTGGGCAGGATGACTGGAGACATCATTTGTGCAATTAGGTGAGCTGCGGTCTATAGTTGGATATATGGGAGCGACGATGCTCTTAATAACGAGTCGACTAGGAATTGATTTCTAGCCCTCATCATCTGGTAAGGTCACTTCCTCTATAGATCCTCCACCTAACCAAGATCATCACCGTAGGAACTCTCTTTCGTCAGAATACTCATGATCACAGGATATAGGAGATGCTTAGAATTTTACATTCTTTCCTTTTCTTTTTGTTTTATATTTATTTCTTATTTTCTTTCCATTAGTTATTTTGTTTTGTTTATCATTATAGTTAATTATGATTTTATTTCTTTTTTATTTTTTATTTTTATTTGTTTTTATCCCTTTTTATATTTTGCAAGGATGTCATCAAAAATTAGACGAATCAAAATTCAGAAAAATCATCACATTCAGGAAAGTTACACTAACCGTTCTCACTTATTATATATAATTATATTGTGTACATTAAGGACAATGTACAACTTGAAGTGTAGGGAAGGGGTTAACGAATTTTTGACATTTTATTTTAACTTATTATAATCTTGATTATAGAATTTTATGAATTGATGTTCTAACTTAATTGAAATTTGTCCACCAATATTGTATTTCATTATTAAATATTGATTGAATTGGTATGCAAAAGGATGATAATTAGAATAAAATTTATTTTTTAAGTTTTTTATTAATCATCGACATAATCAAATTAAATGAAAATGCATATTATGTACACATATATACTCATCTTTTTGTGAGCTTTTGAGCCTAATAGCAATCCTTCAAAAAAAAATTAAAACTTTTTTACTTCTTTCATGTGTGTTATCATGCATAGTTGAACAATTCTAGAAATTGCTTTTATTATACATTTTGAGATCATATTTGTTAAATTAGAATCACTAAAGTGATAAAGGCACTTAGATCCAACAATTATTGTTAGCTTATTTCTTTGATTATTACCTTACCTTATAACTTATCCTTTAGGAATAAACAAGTTGAGCTTTAGCCTTTTTCATTGATTAAAACCACATATTAACCTTTATCCTATTTTTATTTGAAGCCCTTTTAATTATTTTAAGCCCTGAAGGATATCTACATTATATGTTTGTTTGAAACTTGAAAACTTTAAAAGGGTCTAATATTTCTATAATTATGGTAATAAATGCTCAAAATTGTTTTCATGATAAAAAAATGATGTGAATATAGTACCAATGGAGTCATAATAAGAAGACTTGTATATTTGTAACCAAGTTTTATTTAATTTTTTATTAAATTTCCTTCAATTCAACCTTTTTATTATCCCAAACTTACCGCACCTAAACCCCATTCCTTATAAAGACCTTTTGAATTTTGTTTCTATTTTATAAATAGGTGGTGGTGATGTGATAATATTGCAAGCCTATGGTAAGAGTTTTGCCATTCATTAATTGAGAGTTTTGATACTTTTCACCCTAAACACTTAAGTGCATTGAGAGAAATCTTGGTGAGGGTGTAAAGGTTTATGCTTTCGATTTCAATGGATTATTGATGTGATTACTATTACTATTGCTTAGGAAGTTAATTTTAGGATAACTTGATTCTAACTATATGTTAATTTGATTCAATAAGATATGATGATTTATAGCATAAATGGATAGATCAAACTTAATGAATGGTAGATGTTGTAAAATTTATAATTTTGATTATGGTTTGCTTGAGGATAATAAAAATTTTAAGTATAGGGATGTTTGATAGATGCATATTTGATCATCTTTATACCCCACGTTCGACATATTTTTTATTAATATTTTATACTATGTTTATAGGTTATAATTGTCTTCGTAGACTAAATAGAGAAATTTGGATGAGAACACGACAGAAAATTAAGATTTGACGTAAAGAGGGGATA
The DNA here is from genome assembly GCA_027563915.1 of Erythroxylum rotundifolium. Classification (NCBI taxonomy): domain Eukaryota; kingdom Viridiplantae; phylum Streptophyta; class Magnoliopsida; order Malpighiales; family Erythroxylaceae; genus Erythroxylum; species Erythroxylum rotundifolium. The sequence continues at coordinate 4,390 of JAOSBO010188097.1, forward strand.
CGCAACTGTGTATCTGGCCATGTAATTTTCTCAAGCTGTGTAAATTCATGAATTTTGGAGATTTTGGGCTATAGATGGTCTAGTACACAACCATGTATCAACCAAAACCCTAAAACTATAAAAAAGAAGTGTTATGAGGCAAAATAGAGCAGACGTAGAGAGACATTTAAAGACTTTTAGAGGTGATTCAATGGGTAGAAATGGAGAGACATTTAAAGACTTTCAGAGGTGATTCAATGGACGATTTTGATCTAGAGAAGTGAAAAACACGAAGATATCATAGAAAGATCCAAGAGAATATAAGATCAAACCTCTACCTTGCAAAAACATTCAATAGGAGATAAAAGGGTGATTTAAAATTGAGAACCCTTCATTTTCTATTCATTTTTCTTTATATTTATGTTTGATTTTGTCTTATATCATGTTTAACTAAATTTCTTTAGTGTCTAGGTAGGATAAACCCTATATTTATACTATAACATGTTTTTATTCTTTTATTTAATGTAATTATTTTGATTGATCTATTATGATTTGATTACGTGTTTAATATATGTTGTGATAAATCTAAAACATTAGTGCTTAATTTGATTTCATAATATAGAGATTGAGAAATCCTGTGTATGAATAGATCTACCGTAACTAAAAGGAGTTAATTACAGCCCTAGAGAGAGGACAACATAAATCCTCTGAATTAGAGTTAAACCTACTAGTGAAATTCACAAATCAGTAAGGCAATCTTATTATAGTACCTTTAACCTGAATAATATCAGTTGATAATTCTAAGATGAGTTGTTAGTAGTCTTAAGTGTGCTACTAGCATAACATAGGAATTTCCATGGTCCAATAGTAAAAACAATTGCATAATAAAAGAGTAACTAGTTATGAGTTTTTAAGGAGATTCATAACTTATACATTAATTCTTAACATTGATAAGTTTCTAAGTGATTCTTTGTATCTCTATTAAATATTGTTGCATATTTTATTTTATTTTCTTAAGTTTCACTTTCTTTAATTAAAAATCAAAATTAAATTCATAGACTAGATAATAGGATAACAAAAATTGTTAATACTCATTGTCTTCATGGTGTCGACCCGTACTTGTTGGTACTAGCTATAGATTGTGCACTTGTAGTTGATTCGTAATTGAAAAACTTAAAAACTTGTCAATCGAATATCCCCTTTCAAAATTTTTTATTATCTTACTACAAAGTAGGGGTTTCAAGACAAAGTTACCAAGGGAATGGAAATTTTATTATTGGGGTACAAATCCTTCTAACTTTATAGGAAGTTAAAATCTATTCAAAAGGAACTAAAAAATTTACACGATGAGTCTATACTTAAACCTAAATCTCTACTGTCAAAGGCTAAGAAAACTTGTACCTCTATATAGATGGACCTTTATGCTTACCAAGGTGATCCTTGTAGGAAACAACTAGAGGATACATTGAGGCCCTAAATATCCAAAAATCAATCATTAAGAAAAAATATAGAATTGCATGGCCAAAGGAAGGGATTCAAATTCATATTTTTTTCATAGATCTTTAGTCTCAAGGAAGAACTTTATATTATCATCTACTTAAAAAAGCTACTCACTAAGTAAATAGACCTACTTAGTTATGCAAGATACTAATATAAGGGCATACTCAGGACAACTAGGTCTATCGATTCCAACTTATATATATATATATATATATATACTGATCACCAAAGTGAACTCCTTTGTAAGCTAATCGCTATTGAATAAATTGAGAAGGAGTCCTTAATAAGGCTTCACTACAGTGGATTGTTTTTTAAAAAGCGAGGAGTCTTATAAAAGAGAATATGAATGATGCAATCTTGAAATTTTCTCTGGATCTAAACTCGCAAAGGCCAGGAATAAAACGGTATTATGCTTTGAAAGAATATAGACATATATCCTGCTGCTCCTTTTATAAAATTATATCCAAGATCCTAGCAGAGAGACTCAAGCCGGTTCTCCTGGATGTGACAAGTGCACCTTAGCCTATATTTATACAAAAAAGAAGCATAGGGGACAATGTGTTGAATGTGTAAGACCTATTTAAATGTTACCACCTTAGAGGATCATGTAGGAATTATGTACTAAAAATGGATATCTATAAGGAATTTGATACACTTAATTATAATTTCTTATTTTATGTTCTAAATTCAATGAGAATTTTAGAAAAATTCGTATGTTGGGTAAGTGAATGCATAACCACAACATCATTTTATATTGTAGCAAATGGAGAAATAACACCTCCTTTTCTTAAAGCTAAGGGCCTAAAGGGGACCCTTTTTCCTTTTACTTCTTAACCATCCTATTGAGGCCCTTTTAAGGCTTATAAATAGGAAAATTAGATTAGTAAAGCTAGAAACTTGAAATTTCATAGGAAATGTGCTTCCTTTCAATTTTATTGACTAATGTTTGTAGGTGACATTCTTCTATTCTACCATGCAAACAAAACCTCCATTTTTTTTTTTGGATTCTCTTCTAGAATTTGACAACCTATCTAGCCTACATGTAAATAAGGAAAAAAGCTCTCTCGTGCTTTCCAAGGATAGTTAGAATGGTGCTAGAGAATTAAACAAGCTAATAAGAATGGCTACTTCCTCCATCCCTATCAAATAATTGGGTGCACCTATCAACTCTAAGAAACTGTTTCTTAATAAGTATTTGGAGCTTCTTTATGTTATAAGGAAAAGGGTTAGTAGCTAGAGAAATAGAGTTATATCCTTCCTTAGTAAGCTTTAATTAATAACATCAGTCATGAAAAATTTTGATCTTCTCTTAGGCTCATACATCATACTTCCCAAAAAATTTGTTAAAAGGTATAAGAAATCTTTTCTACAACTTCTTACAGATAGACAACCTTGAAACAAGACCATATGCAGAAGTCTATTGGTTCAGTCTTCTCCTACCTAAAGAGGAAGGGGGAATGGGGGTTATATCTCTCCATATAATGAACAAAGCCCAACTAGCTAAATATATTTGTATAATAGTAACTGAGAAACACTCTTTTGTGTAATGGATTCTTGGATATTACCTAAAAGTTGGGAACTTCTAATTACAAAAGCTAAATTAGACTCTACTTAAAACATATTATAGATATTCAAGTTAAGGGATTCTCTACATCTCACATTAGAATGTAAATAGGTAGTGGTTTTACCACTTTATTTTTTTATGATAATTGGAGACCATTAGGACACTTGTACCTAGTCCATAATTATAACTCTCTTAAGATTTTCTTTTTGGATGATACTAAGGTGGAGAGCTTAGTCAAGGTAGCATATTCTTAAACTCCATCCATAATTTCTTTTCAAACTAGTCTCCTGAAATCACTAATAAAGACAAAGCTATTTAGGAACTGTCCTCTTCAAGATAATTCGCAAACACATCTTACAGAGAGTTTATTAGGCCTTCAGCTTTTAAGGTTTCTTAGATGGAATTGATATGGAACAAGCTTGATACTCTTACAATTTATTTATCATATGATTAGATCAAATAGGAATCTATATATATGACAGAATTAAAACAAGTAGCTCATCTCTTATGCACTAAACTTATAAGCTTTGTAATTCCTCTTAGGAATCTCATAACCTCTTCTTCTTCTCTTGTTATCCTAACCAAATTTCAGACTCATTTTCCTATCATAGAATGGGAAAACACACTTTATTGTTTTTAAATCTTGCTTTATTATACAAGGATGATAAAAAAAAATTTCTATAGCTAGCTGTAGGTTGTGCAATCTAATATTTATATAATGAAAAAACACTAGAATCTTCAAAAAACAATCAAAGGAAATTAAGGAACTCATCCTATCAAAACTAGCAGTTGTAAGAGAGACTATCTTTATTAGATAGGTGAATCTAGAACTCTCCTCTCATCTACTAACAAACTAGCTTCTATAATCATACTTTATCTTTAATCAAAAGAAAAGTTGGAATTGTTTCTTTTGTGTGTTTCTTGCTTAAGAGCCCTATATAAACTCTTGTAATTGTTCTAAGGCTATAGCCTTTTAGCAATTAATAGTATTCATTTAATTTAAAAAAGAAAATTCAATAAAGTGTATTTTTGATACTTGACTTTGCCTAAATTTTAGCTATGTTGTCTAAATTTCTCTTCTTTATTTTTGTCTCAAGGTCTTAATTATCATATAATGCCATTTCAATCATACATTTAATTTCACTTGATTTAGTCTCATTGAAATAATCTTACTTTTTTTTGTTTTTATATAATTACATTTCACCAATTTCAGTTTTAATTTCGTTAGGGTATGCATCCATTTAACTTTAAATGCATCTAAACATATATAGTTCTTTTTAATTCATATTTAATTATATTTATCATATTTGTGGTAAATTTAATTTATTTAGGTTTGATTACATTTATCATGTCTAATTTAGGCTTATTTACATTTATTCATCACTGATTTCGATTAATTATTTTTAATTAAAGATAAATATTTCAATCAGGATTAATTAGTTTCAATTGACTATTCTGTATTAATATTTTTAAATGGTTATTAGTTTTATTTAATTTAATTTTGTCAAAAAAGAAGAAAAAAAGAAAAGAAAATCAATGTAACCATCATGAGAGAGATATTCATATAAAAGGGCTTAAGGAAAAAACATAGGCTAATTACTAAAATGAAGAAATTGAGGTGAAATAGGACAATGCTAAAGTTTTAGGGAAAAACAAATTAAAGGGAAGGACAAGAGCTAGAAAAGAAAAACATAAGAAGTATGAAAAATGAGACATAATAAAAAAAGAGGACCGTAAGACATAAAATAAGTTAGCAGAGAGTGTAAAAAGGAGTTGTAATGGTAATGATCAAGAGAATAAAAACGGAGAAAGAAGGAATAAATGAGCAAGGAGACACCAAAAAAATAGAGAGTGAAGAAAGGAGTTAGGAAAAATAACAAAAGTAGAGATGAAACAAAAATGAGTAGGAAACAAAATGAAACACCAATATTAAAGTAACCAAAGTGAGGTAAAGGGATTTGAAAAAGAAAATAAAAAGAGGGAGAGCGTAGATAGAGAATGGGTGATAATAAAATAAAACAAACAAAAAACCATGAAACTAGGCTCTTTATTCATGAACTCTACTATATTTGTTAGGTTTTACAAGTTATTAATAGGGGGCTAAAATGGTAGTTATGATAGATCTCCTTCGTCATCTACTTATACTTTTACTACTTTTAATATAAGTGCTTCTTATATTAAATTCTAGCTCTTCCTTGATATGTTTAGAACTTCAACAAGCTTCTATTGATCTATTTACATCTTACAATGAAGAGAAGAAAAAGAAAAGAGTAAAAAATACCTTAATATAAGCTATGAAAGAAATTACAATAATAGATTAATAAGATATTTCATTATCGTATGTTTCATTTATCAAATTATCTACTTAAATTTGATTTTATTCCACTGGTTAAAGAACATTGTTAAGAATCTCTTTTCTCCATTTAGAAAAGAAGTCTTTACATCAATTTATTGTAATTTAGATCCAAAACAGGCCAAGATTAGGTGAATTAAAGCAAACCTAATAATAGATGAAAATGTCTCATTATAATCAATTCCTAAGTATATCCTTTCACAATAAGGTGTTATATCTTTTGATACTTCCATCAACATTTTGCTTTATTTTAAAAACCTATCTGTTTCCAATATCTTTGTGTCCATTAGGGAGATTAACTAAGTTCCATACTTGATTCGAGCTTAAGGAACACATTTCTTCTTTCATTAATTTCATATATTCTTCTTTAACAAGAATAATAAGAGCCTCATATACATTCCTTAGATCATCATTTTGTTATGGAATAATCATTGAATTTACCATTCTATTTCCAATCAACATAAGTTATCATGCCATAATTACTTCAACGTAAATATGGTTCATGGTAAACAAATTTGTGAACATTTTGATTATTCCCACTTGGGTCAGACATAGTCGGTAAACTTTTAGTTCGTTGTAATCTTAATTGAACTTGAGATGATTCTTCAAGTTCTAGATTACTCTCACTTGGATTAATTCCCTCTTGATGAACCACATAGTGAATTCAATCTAATCTAGATTCTCATATAAAAATATGCCTTTTCCTATTTCACCTTGCTTTAAGAAGTTATTTTCTAAAATTGTGACATTGCATGATTCAAATTCGGTTACACCTTCAATACCTTGTTCACCTATGAATATATATACTTTAAAGTGTTCAAAGTATCTAATAAAGATACTTGTCTTCCCTTGTAGGCCTACTTTCTTATATTTGTAAGGGAGATTATGAACTTGGGTAAGATATCCCTATAGTTTTAGATGTTCGTTGTCAAGTTTTCTTCCTATTTATAACTTATATGGAGTGTTTATAACTAGTTTTTTGGACACTAGATTAAGTGCATAAGTAGTTGTAAGCATTGCATCATCCTAACAAGTGATTGGTAATTTTCTTATGTCATCATGAACCTATCCATTTCCAATAATATTCTATTACGTTCTTCTATAATTCCATTTTACTTTGGGGGTCAAGGTGTAGTTAACTCTCTTTCTATTCTTTTTCTTCATTAGACAACATCTTGAACTTATTATACCAACATTTTTGTCCTTATTAAAGTTTTTATTTTCTTATCTAATTGATTGTATACCAAATTCATATACTTTATGAAACAATTAACGCTTCTGATATGTGAAAAATCAAATAGATGTGACCATATTGAGTATAGTCATCTAGAAAAGTGATGAAGTATAAAGACCCGTGTCATGCCCTTACATTCATTGGACTAGAAATGTTAGAATGAATCAATTAAAATGTATAGGAAACTCATATTCCTTTTCCAAATGGATTTCTTGCTATTTTTCTAGTTAGACAATGTTCATATATAAGTAAATCTACTTAATGTAAGTCTTAAGAGGCCTTCTTTAACTAATCGACTTCTTTGATTTTGACCAATATAACATAATCTAGCATATAACAAAATTGCATCATTATTGAAGTTGTTAGAAGATGTAAATAAGGAATAAATTATGTTATTATTTAAATAAAAAATTTATAATATAAAACCATCCAATATAAATCCATTACTATAATAGTTATGTACAAAATATAAATCCATACCACCACTATGGAAACTTACATCAAAACCAAGACTAATTAAAACTAACACAGAAATAAGATTAATTTAGGGTTAAGGATCAACCACCACACATATCTAATTTATAGGTTCCAATCCTTTGTACGGTAACTCTTGAGTTGCCTCTTACATAAATCCGTCATGTTTTGTATAAGATTTTCTAGAATTCCCCGAAGGCATTTCTATCCTTTACTATATAGTTTATTGCTACTAAGTCTGTATTCTAGAAAGGATGTGATTTAACCAAAAAAATATAACAAAAGGCATTCACAGAATAGATATCTGTACAATAATTTTGTAATTTTTTTGGATTGCAACAATCACAAGCAAAGTGACTCTTATTGCTAGAATTAAAGTATTTGAAATTTTTTTCATTTGCTACTTTTTATAAGGATATTTTCCTTTTCTATGTTGGTTCCAATTTACCTTCTTTGCGTCTTGAGTATAATTGGCATTTCTCTTATCTTTGTTTCCATTTGGGCCCTCCATGATGCCTACACTTCCGATTCATAGTTACATATGAACTAGAAAAAATTATATATACACCTCAAAGGACATTTTGGAGGCTTTAAGATGTTCTTCTTTTAGTATAAGATTACTTGTAGCATCTTCCATCATCATGATGCTCTCATTAAAAGTTTGATGCATCTTCATATGCTCTCAACTCTGATGTAACGAATGGATTATGACTTAAACTTCCTACTCTTCTAATAATTTATGACCAACATAATGCAATTCACTTATTATATTTAACATATGCTTTAAATGCTTTTGTATTGTTTGATTAAAAAAAATGTGTTAAACTCAATAGTAAGTGAACAATTTTGGTGACTGAGGTGCCTCTAAAATGTGCAACTAAAATGGACCATATATCCTTAGCAGTTTCTTATTTTTGGAACTCATGTATGATATCATTATATCTGCTACTCAGTGACATAATACGAGCTAATAGGTTCTTTCATTTCATAAGCGTCATGGTCTCTTTTGTGTTAGGCCAGATTGTCCTCCTCAAGAACATCTATAGGTATGCCAGCAGTCCACTGCCTCCCACCGAATCGCCTCCACGTCCGCCGCCACCGCCACTATAGTAGCCAGAAACTCTTCTTGTGCTCAACATCTAGCCCAAAGCACACCAATAGCTTCAGATTTCATAGATCTACACAACCCTTGTATTGGATTTACCATTGGACCATAAATCAGTACACAAATCACATCCGAACATTGTTTCACCACCACCTATCGCACTTCTCCGATGGTGGAAGCACGTGCCCAAAGGCCATCAACAAAGACTCCAACGTCTCCTTAGAGATGGTTGCCGCCACCCCTAGCCCCCATGCAACCCCTCAGCCATGCCCCTAACGTCTCTAGTGAGGAAGGAAAATCTGAAGTTGTCGATGGCACCACGCATACGCGTCGACTACATGAGCCACCATCGCCATTTGCTTATAAGTACGGGCAGGAGACTCTGAGGAATGATGCTCCTCTACCCATCAAGTCGGAGGAGTTGGGTGTTCACCCACAATCATCAACTTCTCATCCCTCGCCAACAGTTCCATAACCCAGTAAAGCCTCCGGCGATGTAGAAATGATGCCACACCCAAATGCCTCTTCTACCCTTGGAGGAAGTAAGTACAAAATTGTGAATAATTACAATTCTACCCTTGCAATGCATGTCCATGATAAACTAGGGAAACCTAGGTAGAAAAGTGTGAAAAAACCCGTTGATTTCTCCTAGGCTGAGAAAGTCTGAATCAAAAGTTCTATTACTGGATTTCAATTCCCGGACATACCTCATAACACTTTAACTGGGCTCGTAGTGATTCTAGATGACTATATAGTTGATAGTCTCCATCAGTGGACCCGATGCTTACTCAGTTTCTTTCATGGGCATAATATGCCCTTCCTTGCCATTCAATCCATTGCGATGAGGGCATGGAAGACGCTTGATCTCGAGGATGTTATATCTATAGGCATCGGGTTATTCCAATTTCGTTTTCAATCGGAGGAGGCTTTAGAGTTGATCCTCGAGCAGGGCCAATGGACTTTTAATGGGAAATTTAGAGTTTTAAAACAGTGGCATCCTCACTTTGCTTTTGATAAATCACGGGTTTCTAGAGTGCCAATTTGGGTACGGTTACATGATTTACCGCTTCCTTTATGGAATGAGCGATGTCTTGGTCTCCTGGCCAGTAGGATTGGGTGACCTATCAGTTGTGATTATCATACTTTTGATAGGATATGACTCTCTTTTGCCAGATTTTGTGTTGAAACCTCTGCTGCAGTTGAGCTAGTTTATGAGATTGAGATTGCTAGTGGTATGATCGGTGAATTGATCCGTGTCCGAGTGGAGTATGAGTGGAAACCCAAGTGGTGTTCCTAGTGTAGTGTTTTTGTCCATTTCTCTGTCCTCCCGACTACTGCAACATATTAGGTTACTGCTCCCACCACCTGAGAGTTGGTATTAGACCAGACTCCTAGAGTCGTAGACCCATACTGAGTACTCCTTCTCCCATAGCTTCCTCTTCTATGGTCAGAAGAGTAATCCAGGTTCCTACTCATGACGATTTGGGCTCTCAAAGCTTGCTCATGATGTTGCTACGATGGAGCGGTTTACTCCAAGTCGACTACCTAGGCATTCCTCAGAGCTAGTACATATTGTTTATACCAAGACGAGGGTTAGGTTGAGTCAGATACCTAGTCTAACTATTTTTGCAGAGGTGAGGACTACACCTAACAGGATGCCTTGTCTTTTGAGTTTAGAGGCATTTATACCTAGTAGTAGTCACAACTCATTTTACTCATCTTTTTTAGGGTTAATAAAAGATAAAGGGAGTGAGGGGCCCAATCCCTCTATTGATTTTCACAGTTTTTTTTGTTATTTTGTTTCCTATGATAGAAAGTTGGAATATTAGGGGCTTTAATGACTCCAATACTCAGCAAGTGGTTTAGGATTGGATTAGACATCATGATCTTGGTTTGGTTGGTCTTTTAGAGATAAAGGTAGCCACTCAAAACTTGGAGTGTGTAGTTTCTACTAACTACCGAGGATGGGACTATCAGATTAATGCGACCGATCAGCTGGCTTGTTGCATTATGTTATGTAAGGATTCGAGTATGTTTAAGATCTGGAGTTTGGTGTTTACACTTTAGGGTATTAGTTGCGAGGTGACTCGATTGATGGAGGGTACTACATTTGGCTTGACAATAAGTTATGGTTTCACTAACCCGGGCAGTAGGATAGAGCTCTGGGATTTTCTTCTAGTGCAGGCTGATTGCTTTATTTCTATGCCTTACTTGGTTTTGGGAGATTTTAATGCCATTCTGAGTTGCTTTGATAGAGTCGGTGAAGATACTAGATCATACAGTCATATGGATGAGTTTGGGTAATGCTTACACGACGGAGAGCTATTATGAATTCCTTACCGGGGTTTGTGATACACTTGGCATAATAGTCAAGAGGGGTAGGGTTCTATTCTCTGGAATTTGGATTGGAGTTTTGGCAATTCTATGTGGTTTTTCTCTTGTCCTAGTACCATTACAGAGTTTCTACTACGAGATATCTCCGATCATAGTGCTATGGTGATTCAGTTTGAAGTTTCGCGATGTCGGCCTCCTACTCTTTTCAAATTTCAGAAATGTTGGGCTGATCACACCAACTTTTTAGAGATTGTTAGGAGGGTTTAGGCTGCAACTATGAGAGGGGATCTGATGTTTTGTTTGACTCATTGAATAGATTTGCTGAATCAGGAGCTGAAGTCCTTACACTTTCAAACGATCACATTTCCACTAGAGTTAAGGCATCATGGGCCTTATGGGCTACAACCCAGGTGGCCTTAGATGCTTCCCTACTCTCACCAAATTAGTTATCGCTGAGATGTGTGAACTCTGCTAGGATCACGTTGGTTCCTAAGGTGGAGAGCCCACAGACGTTGAATGACTTCAGATTGATCTTTTGCTACAATGTCCTTTATAAGTGCATCTCAAAGGTCATTACAAATCAGTTTAAATATGTTCTACTAGAGGTGACTAGGAGAGCTCAGATGGATTTTGCTCTGAGGCGGCAGATTGGGGATGCTAATTTTCTTACTCAGGAGTCGATGCACTATTATCACCGTGATCGCTCACCTTCATGATGTGCTGTCAAGAATGACATTCGTAAGGCCTTCGATACAGTCAGTTAGAGTTCATTATTGGGATTGATAACTATTGGTGATCTTGATTGCATGATTAGTTGGATTAAGGCATGTCTCAGATTTGCGCATTTCTCTGTAGTCCTTAATGGTGCATCGCATGGTTACTTTTCTGCCACAAGAGGGGTGCGACAGAGGGATCATCTCTCTCTTTATCTACTTGTTCTAATGATTGAGGATGGGATCTTGAGAGAGGCCATTGTAGTTTTGAGCTATCGTTATCATTGGCAATGTAGGCAGACTTCCCTCACTCATCTTTGCTTTACAAATGTCTTGATGATTTTCAGTCGGGCATATTTAGCTTCTTTTGGGATTATTCGACAAGCTCTGGCGGATTTTGAGAGGGTTTCAGGTTTGGCTAAGAACTCAGGCAACCACCGAATTTTCTTCTCAGGAATCCCCGAGGCTGAGTCTTCTTCTTTATAGAGAGTACTTAGGTTTCGTACTGGATCCTGCCCGATTCGCTACCTTGGCATCCCTTTTATCACTACATGAGTGAGACACTCCAATTGCCTTCCTTTGTTGGAGAGAATTCTTTCTTGGATCCAATTGTGGACTTCAGTGTCTCTTACCTATGTGGGTCGTTCGCAGCTGATCAGATTTGTTCTCTTCTCTATACAGGTATACAGGTAAAATATTTTCATTATGCCCTTTAGCATTACTTGTTGTATCGAGAGCATATTGTCAACTTTCCTTTAGAGTGGTACTTCATTGTCCCACACAGGGGCTAAGGTGGCATTAGAGTCAATTTGTTTTCTAAAGCAGAAGGCTGGTTTGGGAGTCAAGAGGATCAAAGATTGGAAAAGGATTTCCACACATAAGTATGTGTGGTGACTATTTGCAGACAAATCTTTTACATGGACCATATGGTTACGTATTATTCTACTAAGGGGTAAATCTTTTTGGCATATTCGAGTCCCTCGAGCTCTTCCTGGATTTGACGGAGGATTCTGTTGAGTCGAGAGTAGTACAAAGGTCTTATTGTTGCTTGTATTGGTGATGGTCGAGATACCTCCTTATGGTAGCGCTATTGATTGCCAGATCAGGGACCATTATGTGATCGATTTTTGCACCAAGTTCTCTCTTCTATTGGGCCATCTTGGGATACTTGGGTTTTAGAGCTTATACATTCTAGTAAGTGGACTTTTCCTAAGAGGAGCAGTGAGCTGCAGCATGTGTGGGACTCCATCCGCTTTTGATCTCAAGTTTAGCATTATGATAGTTGGGTTTAGACTAGCCACTCACCTGGAGTTTTTTCGTTAAGTCTATATGGAACCTTCTCTGAGCTTAACGGCTAGTGGATCTGATCCACCATCCATTGTAGACACTCTTTTATCCTTGGTGACTATGGATAGACTCTAGATGTTTGGTGTTTTGTCTTCTTTGACTTGTGTGTTATACGGCTCCTCTCTAGAGACACATGAACATCTTTTCTTTCAATGCAGGTTCTCTTCACTTGTTTGGGGTTCTCTCTCGACCAAAACCCCTTCTGCTTGGCCTTCGACTTCTTGGTTTCCCCTCCTTCAGTGGGCTTTCACCCATCTTCACCAGCAGAAGGATTTCAGACATTTACTATCATGGTTAGTTCTCTCTTCACTGTTTACATTCTTTTATATGAGAGGAATAATCGCATCTTCAGCAGATAACACCGATCACCCCCAGATATTATAGAGGACATCATCTAGCTTATTCATTCTCGGCTTCTAGGTCTCGAATCTCGTTTTCAAATATTTGTTCTTCAACGACATATATAGAAACTCCCTACATATCTTTGTTTTTATTATCGAGGGACTCCAGTGGCTTCTTTGTTTTTATTTGTATATAGTTTTGAGAGCCTTATTTGGCATCTTTGGTTTTCTATATTGAATTTTCCCTTTTTCATTAATATATTTATTTATTTTCTTCAAAAAGAAATATTAAGAGGAAAGCTATATACTTCACTTTAGCCTTTATGAAAGGTAGAAAACCTCCAAAACACAACTTTTGCATTAACTTATTACTAGTAATAATATGCAGTATAGGTCGCAGATATCACATCTAAAGTTATTGTTAACATGACAATGATTCATCTTATTAATGCCGCAGCCTGTGCAAATTTGAGTAACCCTATCATAATCGACATTTTCTTGAAAACAAAGTTCAAAAATTAGTAGTCGCTCATAAAAAACCCAAAAATCATAAAATAAATGAATTAACTAACCCAATAATGAACTCATGCTCATAATGAAATTATGGTTACTACTATTTCATCAAAATTACAATTTCAATTTAATTAAATCTTGTTTCTAATTATATATATTATATGAATTAATTAAATTTAATTTTATTATAAGCTTATTTTAATTTATTATTAAACTTATGAACTTGATAATTTAAATTTAATTAGAAACTTATTTCTAATTACGAATCAACTAATCAATTTTAAATGTATAATTTCATTTATAAACTTTTTTTTCCAGGTATTGTTAAATCCATTTCTATTTTCAATATATGTATACTTAGAATCTTAGTTCCAGATAAGTTATCATTTAATTTGTAAGCCTAAATTTGTATTCTTTTCTCATCAACTCCTTTAGACCCAAAATTTTATAGCCTAAATTTGGATCGTACTTCAACCCATTTGTCTTTCATTGTTTTATAGATTAAGATATCGAAAGAGTTGGCCCAAACGTGTTTCTTATAGCTGGCTCATATTTATTCTTGTAGGCCTAGTCAAATGGGTCCAAATTAATTCCAACTCATATTATGAATGCGGAAAAACCTAATATTCCAACTGCTGTCTCCATATATCTCGACAACTGGCCGAAGCAACGTCATCCAGTGGAAGAAAGTAGTAGCCCGCAGTGGCAGCTGAGAGAAAGCAGTGGTCCATTTATATTCACCACATACTGGTCCTCCAACCATACGCCACTCGCCCCGTAACCAGAAGCAGTGACAGTGCAAATATAATAATGATAGCAGTATGTTTCCACTTTCTTAAGATGCAAGAAGAGCACGTCCTCCTTCTACTGAGAGGGAGTGATTATGTTTCCACTTTATTAAGATGCAAGAAGAGCGCGTCCTCCTTCTACTGAGAGGGAGTGATTACTCGTTGCTTCACCCTCCATTCCAGGCATGGAGACGGTGGAGTCCCAAAGAGACTCAATTCCAGGCGACGACGGCGAGAGAAAGATTGTTTCAGTCACCGCCGCTCGCTAGTGCATGGCCTGCTGTCAAGGAGTAAAGGTCCAAACCACCGTCTTCTGGTTCTTTTTGTTTGTGTTTGAGTGTAGGCTTTGCTCGGGAATAACGTCACCATGAACATATCCGTATTGTTGTGGAATCTAATTACATTCTGTTTCCAACATGTCCGCAATCGTGGGTGGGTTTCGGATTTCCTCAAAAGTGCTAGTTTTGACATTATGGCTAAATTGTTGTTGAAAATTAAAACACGATTATAAGGCTTTTGATTCTAATTTGTTATGTCCAGTTTGTACAGTTCATGTATAGATTCTGTCGTCCAACGGTGGTGGCTAGATATTCTTCATATATTTTGGGATATCACTTGCATAGTATACATTGTAAATAAAAAATTCTTACATAGCTACTGTTCACATAATTTCAAGCTAAAATAGACAAATATAATATCAATTAAATTCAGAACACACACGATCAGACATTATATTATTATGCTTTATGTAGTGATTAAGAAAAAAAAAACTAATCACATTGTTGAAGAAATTCGCTTTATCAAGGCAATCAATTATTCACGGAATTAAGATAATCAATATCTATCTACTTTTGTTAAAATGTAGTCATTATCGGAGCTCATTAGATATAATTAAATTCATTTTAGAACATGCAATTTCAATTTATCTAGATTAAATCAAGTGCAATTTAAAATTTTCTAGATAATAGTTATAATTAAGATGCATAGTTTATTATTATTGCTTTCATATATATCATTACTTAAATTACTTAACTAAATTTGATTATATTCCACCAGTTAAAGAACACCGGTGAGAAAATATTTTTTCATGGAAAAATCCTTTTAATTGTATTTTTTTTTTGTAGATGATGATTATCAATCTCTTAATTGCTTTGATCTCTTAATTATAAATAATTTTAAATTTATTAACTTTTTTAAAATTAACAATCAAAAGGTCACACCCAAGACTTATTATGTGTCCTTTTATTACGAGGCTCTAGCTTGTGATTTTCTTTTAACTTTTTTCTTTGCTTATGAAACAAAAGGCATTGTCAGGTCCTTATTGTTCTATAATGTGCCTTCACTGCCATTTTCATCCATTGCTTTGATAATTTTTCATAGTTTAAAAATTCCATCATAAATGTTTTGTATTGTCGGAGGGAGGAATAACAACAACAACAACAACTCTTGTCTTGGTCAAGCGATTAATCAAAGGCAGTTGATTCTTTTAGAATTATTGAGGGAATATATTGATCTTTTCTCATGAGTTGTGTTTGGTACTAGCTTCAATCTTCTAGCCAACTTTTCTATGTCCATTAGGGAGTCAAGAAAGGTGATTAATCAAAATGCCAAATAAACCTAGCATTTTGCCTTAAATCTCCTTATGATTTTCATTCCTCTTCTTTAAGAGGAAAATTTTAAGTATATAATGCTTGTTGTTCGATGGAGAGAATCACGTGGGAATAAGGTTTGTTTATGTTAAAATTCCTATGGTCTTATGCTTTTAGTTGATCGAGAAGTACACCAAGTATTTTTTTGGTTGAAAATGAATGAAGAATATATCAATTATCCAAGCTGTAAGCTTACATTAAGGTAAGGCTAATCCTATAAGGAAAGTATATGAATTCTATAAGCTCTAATTAACTAACCAAGAGTTAACAATAGTTATAGCTCCTCAATTACACTAACAAATTCGAACACATCATGCCAGTCCCCAACTATTCTTCATTTGAACACTCAATGACATCTTGCCATTACTGGCCATTAGACTTTCACTAATCCAGTAAATTGTATAGGTAATGCTTATCCTTAGCGAGACTTTTGTGAATTCTATTTTTTCTTTCCCTCTTGATGGCATAGACATGGTATAAGAAAGTAGTTTTAAATACTTGAGCATCTTGTTTCATAGAACTAATTACTTGTCCAACCTATTCCACAAATTGTGACCATTTCTTTTCTTTGCATATTAGTAAAGTTAAGTGTTGAATCTTAAACCATACAACCTATCAATAAGAGAATTGAATAAACAAATCTTTAGTTTTAGGAACCATCTATCATATTAAACATAAGGTTGTTTGAGCCTAAATGCATCTATCCCTCGTTCCCAACCTCTATTTCACCACCGACCATCCAATGAATGAAGCCTTTGGTGAAAGTATCTTTGACCAAATTAGGTGAAACTATGAAAGTTTAAAGCCATAGGGACTAAAGATTTCATAATAGAATCAATTTATGAATCTTTATATTATGAAATCTTTTATATAGAATCTGTTAGCTAAGCTACCATGTCCATCAAGCTAGGATTCAATTGATAATCATGAATATTCTATAATAAAGTTCTTGCCCCCTAAAGCTACATTTCCAATTTCCCTAAAAAATACTATCACTCACCTTAGCATAAATCGGAATCCTTAAAGTAAGAGGGTAAAAATCCTCTATTAGGTGTAGTGGACCAAGGTTAGACCAACTATCGAACCACAACTAGCTGAGCTACCCGTTCCCTATCAAATGTTTGAAAGAAGATGAAGTTTGTGCTCTAAGTTAGTTAAGTTGTTAAGCAATAATGATACCCATATGAGAGGTGAGAAAATGAAAGTGGCCATCATATAAAATCATTTTGGGGAGGGATTCATTCATAGGTCATAATAAGTAGATCTTAGATTTTTCTTAGTCAAATAAATGTTCTCTAATTTTAACTTTCATGGATGAAATTGTCCAATTATAATAGAAAAGTATAAAGCACCATATCTATCCTTTTAGAAAAGTTAGTGGAATTTTTTTAATTCAAAGGAATCTATTGTTGGGTTTTTTAAAAAGGGAAATGATTTGTTCAAAAGAATATGTTGGTGAACAAATATGTTAACTAAGATTGTTTCATCCCATTACATTTGGGAGGTTAGAATAGTAAAAATGAGTGATTAATGAGATCTTAGAAATGCCTTTTTTCATGCTCATGCATAAAATGGTATACATATACACTTGAATAGTGAATTTTTCTGCACATGAAAATAATTGTACATGCATTCATGAATAATTCCAGGTATATCTGGAATGAGTTGTGGTTCTTGGGAAAATTGTGAATTTGGAATTTATTTATATTGAAAATTTTATTGACTAGTGGAATTATTATATTTGTGAATTT